>JAJSRW010000936.1:0-39905 GCA_022414725.1 Microglena sp. YARC | reverse complement strand
TGAAGGGGCGCGCACTTAGTAGTCTCCTGAGGGCTACGTGTACGCGTGTACGACTTGGCTATGTCCAATTCCCAGTGTGTCAGTGGCCCAGTTTTCAGAGCAGATCTTGGGGTCCAAGGCTGCCTTGATGGTAACCTACCGGCTTCGCTCCACCAAAACCGTTGCCCTGAGAGTGGTTAGGGTGGGATGGCTGGTCCTGTGTCAAATGGAAGTTGTGAAGCAGATTTCCTTGAATTAGCCTTGGAACTCTGGCATGTCAGAGATGCAGAGCGCATACGCCAAAGCTGTGCCAAAACTCCTGAGAGAAAGTGCGCGCTATACCTCATGATGCGCCTCCTGCTGGAGCAGGGGATGGACCACTACGACACAACCGGATCTATCACACCAGAGGTCCAGTCGACATCCAATCACCCTGCAGCTCACACCCTCTGCAGTACGCGCAAGGCTGATTCTAATCGTCGAGAGACAACCGGTGAGCCTCTCATCATGTGAGCGAAGTCCAGGTATATCCAGACTCTCCAAACGCCTTCGTGCTCCTCCAGGCCACACCGTGCATATGAGCAAGTGTCCCCTGGCTGTCTTACTGTTAGTAGACCAGACAAGAATCAATTCCCCAAGCGAAGAAGAGGCCATGAATCCGGGGTGGGCATTGCAATGGTGGCTGGTGGCTGGTTGAAGTTAGGCCATGGCTTGGTCATCATATCTTGCAGTCTTGACCAGAGCTTGACGTGTTTCTGAACCCGCGCCCGGTGCCACCAGGAAAGAGCTGACCACAAGTAAGCTGGCTTGGCGTGGCCCCAAAGGTCCGCCTTGGTTCGTGGGCCCTCTGAATGAGGATGGACCTCTGCTGGGGGCTTGGACGAATGCGTTAATGCCGTTGGCCAGGAGCGTATGGATCCTCTCTTGCTCCAGCTTGGAGATGCGCCAAGCCTGACTTTCTTAGAACCTTGCCAGTACCCGCCTAGTACGAGATGTCGTCCCAGTTGGATCCGAGACTCCCACGCCTCAAGTACTCTAAGACAAACTGATCAGAGTGGATGTCTAACCGTCAGTGTCCTTGGACATTGCAGCAAGGCGCAGTAAATATCCAACTGTCCTGCCTGGGGCGAGTGGAGGACTGGAGCTGAAGATGTAGAAATAGAAAGACGCAAAGGAGGGGAGTGTTGCAACGGGCTGAGGTCGTGGCTGTGGCTTTGGCTGCGCATTACTATGTGCGATCTACATGAGCGTCTTCCCTACACCTAGTCGCTATCCACTGTCTCTGGTCTCAAGCGTGGAGTATGCACGTAGGTAATCTTTTAAAGCCCCGCTAACATTCATGAAGCTTGTGACGAGCGAGTACGCTCATAAAGCTCAAATCAGTATATCAGCTGCACAGGAGCACTACCACAACACAACTCTTCTCAATCTACCTCCTCGATCGCTATCACCATCTCTCTTCAACAGTCGAGTTGCAGACAGCCGGTATGACATTGCGGGAACTCTATCAGACCCACCTGGCATCATCATAGACTACTCCTCACGGTCCCGTACAACATCTTAATACTACTCGAGCCCGTTAAAATTGAGCCATACTTCAAAGCCACTCGCAAGCAACCCTGACGAGAGTGCGGAGTGGCGCGACACACCGACGGCTCCAAAAAGTGAACTCTCGGCTTTACACACGCACACACTCGCTGGCGCGTGCCTTTATTGAGGATAAATCTATCGCTCGTGCCCGCCCTCTACGAGACTATACACCTCATGAAATATGCAACACATTAATACTATCTACAACACCATCACGTCTCTCTCAAAGAGGGTTTTGGTTCAGACCATCTGCGCCGCCCCTGGAGAGATAGATGGCTGCCGTGGCTGTCAGGTCTGATAGCGGATCGAGGACAGAGGAGCTAACTAGAGTAGGCAAGTACGTTTGCGAAGCATAGATCACACATCGCCTGGTGGACCCTACGAAGTCAAGACGGCTGTGCTCTGATCGGCGCAAGTTCACTCTCGCATACTCTGATAAGGCACACACGTCTATCTCTATAAACAGAATCTATCGTGGCGCCCTGGAAAATGTTGCAGTCCGACGGGTCTTGTTGAGCTGGAGCTGGAGATCAAGGGGTGTCAACCAATTCTGCCCCACTTGTTTTGCGAAGTCTGTGCGCTTCTAGTCGCAAATGTGTGCAGCATCCACGCAGATAGAGGCAGAGTTCTGTTGACTGCGTTGAAGTCTTGGGTAGCAATATGTTGTGATCGAAATGTGCTGCATTGCTGCATTCTCCCACGATGTAGAAGGGTTGCCGGAGGATGCGGGAAAGCTGCTGGATTACCCTATGACGGTGGTACAAGCCTGCAGGGACGGCGGCCGGGGTCCCTTGAAGCTCCTCTGCTTGCTCCTGTTGGCCTGAAGTCTTGCACTCTGGACCGGCTATGTATGAGCTAACTGGATTGGCCCCGTTCACAGCTGCCGTCATGAGCTGTTCTGGTGTGATCTTGGCACATTCCTGGTGGCAGCGTCGTGAAGGCATAGCGTCGCAGGCGTATGACTTGAGCAGATGGGGGTAGAGGTGGCAAAGCTTGTCCATAGCAGGGCGACTGTCTGAGCAGCGGGCGAAATTGCGCTGTAGATATACCTGTTAACTGGGATGCCATTGCGCAAGTGCTGCTTCCATTCCTGCACACATTCCCCCGCCACATCTCGTTATAGAGTTATGCCATTCTGGGCCATGTATGTGACGGCGGCAGCAACGGGTGTTTGTGCCAGATGGATAAGACGATCTGACGTCAAGAACGGTAGTCCACGAGTCCCCTAGTGTCAAGTCTAAGCGGCCACATAAGGGTGGCACTGTTGTAAATGCCTGCGTAATAAGGTCGCTGTCCGTTCAATGCGGCGCCAGTGTTGATCCTCTGCAGTGGGCTGGGAAACCTTAAGACAGTGCCGTTGTCAGCGTTTGCCAATGCTGTGCACCTGGTCTGTGCATGATGTCAAAATCAAATGACTGCAAGCATGCATGCCCATCGAGGCGATGGCACCGGTTGACGTTGGCAGAGAAGAACATCCACCACAGAGCTGTTGATCAGTGACCAGTGTGAAATGTAGGCCGAAGACATAATACGCGGAGATCTTGCAGCCCAGCAAGCAGCCAGCATTTGCTCGGCGTTTGAGAGCGCTGATTCTGCCTTCATGCTTGTTTAAGTCTGCGGCTGCACAGGCGACGAGGTATCGTTACCTTCCGAGTCGAGCTGGCCGAGCAACTGCTCTCTAATCATGTGGCTCCAGTCACAGTGGATGAGGCGTGCGGCGCGTTGATGTCAAAGCGTCGCAAAAAACCTTTCCTGGTTGTGCTGATATCTCCTCCTTAATGCGTCCATGCTGCTGTGTGCTCGGGTCCCCAAGGTCCACTTACATCGTTCTTGGTGAGGTTCATTGAGGGTCTGCTATGCTGAAAAAGTTTTCACAGAAAAAGCAAACCGTAGTAGCCGCAGCTTACCCAGGTTGGTCTGTGATCCTTGAGGTTGCTGTGGGTAGCAGGTCCCTGGATAGCTGGACTTTGGCGCTTGCGGGGTGAGACCATGGTTGCTTGACATCGAACCTAAGAAATCGACTGCGTCGAGTGCGAAGCAGGACTTTCAGGGTGTATGCGGAGCCAATGTCGATGAGACCACTGTAGTACTGCTTCCACGTCCTTGATGTGTATCAGCCAAAGGTGGCAGCTGTGGACCAGAATGTCGAATCAATGAAAACCTTGCTGAACTTGAGGGACCACGTTTTGCCCAACTCAGTTCCATGACCTTCTGAAGTAAGCTGCGTGCTGTTTCAGTCCGAAAGGGGCACACGCTTGAACCTGTAAGCATGCTTGTCCCACCAAAAGGCTGAGAAATCTGGCAGCCGGCAAAAAAGAACCCCGAGCGCAGTCTCTCGTGTTTAAACACTTGAGGGCACCCAGTTTTGAATAATTCCTCTGCAATTGGAAACCTGTGGCATGTCTTTTGTCAGGAGGTTGATGCCTTTAGTTGTAGCACACTCTGTTCCAGTGTACTGGCCACAGGTCCTTTTTTTCAAGCGACAGTCAGGATTTGCTGCATGCTGAGCTGAAGAGCTGGCTCTATGAAGCCTACTAAGCAGGAGCAATCAGCGCAACTTTGTCTTGAGCAAGTTTTCTATAGTATGGCTTCGGAGGACTAGGGAATGCCTGCTTGTCGTTTGTCCTTTCTCTATGGTGCAATAGGAACGGGCAACAAGTCTCTTTGTATCCCTCTCTCAAATCCTCCCCAAGTCCGCCGCTACGGCTGCTGGGTCCCATCTATCTCTGATGGCTTGCCACTCGTCCGTGCTCGCGTCTCTCTATCTCTGAACACATCCAACCCCATATACATGCACACTAAAGGTCTCCAATAGACCAACATGCTCGAAAGCGTCACTCACTGTCTTCTGATGCCCGTCACTGAGCTCTATCACCCTATCTATCTGCATGTCTGCGTTGTCATCTGTGACTGCTCCGTCTGGCATACTGTTGGTAATCCCCCCCTCGCAGATAGTGGGTCCCATGGTGACTGAGGCCAGCTAGTTAAGGCCTCCCTTGTAGCGGCCAGGCAGTGAGTTGAAGCTGGAGTGGGAGGGTCCAGGGTTGCCACTGGTAAAAATAAGCCCAAGAATGGACGCTGGGAAACTGCTGCTTGGACGCCTCCCAGAACTTTTACCTGGGTCGCCATAGACATCAATCCAGCTTGTTGTGAAAAGAAGTCTGGGTCTTTTTTTCTTTATATTTTTGCACCGGCTGGGTGTGGGGAGATGGAGTGCGGTCATTGTGAGCAAGTAGATAAGCAGGGTGAGTGGAGGGCAACGATGAGAGCTAGGAGCAGAGGTGGCCGCAGCGTCTTATTCGAAGTCATCCTCACTGTGAGACGGAGTGGCCTGCGGATCAAGAAGATGGACTGGTAGGAATGCAAAGCTGACGGTGCCGATGTGGTCATACCAATTGAACAGCGGTTTGGTGAGCCCTTCTGCTAGCCCCCTTTTCTTCTGTATTCCTGGAGGGAAAGCAGAAGAGGAGAGTATCTGTTTTGGTTGCGTAAGCGGGGCGGAGCACAGGGAGCTCCAGGTTGCCTCCTTGCACGACTGCGTACGCGGTTTCCAGCGGGCAAACCGAAACCTGGGACAGTGGGGTAGAGGCGGGGTGTGCTTGTTGTAGCAACTATCCAAGCTAGGCGGTAAGGAGTTTGGTACAGACTGTACGGTGCCCTGGAATTGACGTGGGTTAGGCATGCACACAGAAGCGTCAGCAAATATAGGTCTGATTGGATAAATCACTTGGTGACCATATGGTGCGCTGTAGAAAGGTGTAGATGCCCGGCAAGTGCTCCATGCCTCCTGGGGCACGCTCGAGCACTTCCCCCATACATGCGGCGTGAGCGGACTCGATTGGCAGCCTGTTCCTTGCCCCAGCGTTGAGGACTAAGATGAGAAGTTGTGCCTGAGTGCCTAAGTCTAGGATGCCAACCTGTCTGATGTAGATCTAATACCATCTCCAAGGTACAGCCGTGTTGTCCACGTTGGTCTCATAGCTTAGCCTTCCATGCGTCTCTGCGATGGGGACCCATATGCATGAGCAGGCATGTAGAAACGTGATCAGTTGGGGTGGGAAAATCGGTATAGAGCGACAATTGTTGAATGGGCAGTGTACGACGGGAGGTTGGGAAGAGAAGCGGAAGGATGTTCCATCATTTTTTAGGGTCGATGTGGTGCTGTCTGTCCAGATTTGTTCCATGTATGAATGGACTCCGTCTGGGGTGGGTGGGTCCGGCTCGAAGGTGGCCATACCCTGGGTTCGTGCCCGGCGGCCCAGCAATGAGCAGCTGCTTGGTGTGCGAATACTGGCACTGAAATGGCAAGTCCACGGTCAAAGCCGCGACCCAACTAGCCAAGATCCCACTGCAAGATACGTGACCTGAGACCTCGCCAGGGCATATGCTCGCGCCGGACAATGTGGAGGAAGGGCCGCAATGTGAGTTTCTCTGTGAAATGTCAGGTAGGGCAGAGAAATGCCTGGCCATGGCCATGAGTGGGCGGCTACCGATGAGGGCATCGAAGATGGTGTTGTCAGCGGCAATGACAAAAAGTTGCGCCTGACGCTTAGATCTCGTTGTGGGGTTTCGCTGCAAAAAGACAGGCATTTGAAATTCTCCTTGGTGATGGAGCTCTTTTTGACGTCATTGAACGCAATCGTTCTTGTCGGTGGCGATGGGAGAGGATCGTGTCCCAATGAGTCCCCATAGATTGCGAGATGAAGTTGAGCCACTGGCGGATGAGGTGTCACGAGGACCAATAAGGTTGGCGCACTGACGCGAGGCCAGTTGTGGACTTAAACGAGAGGCCAGCTCTGTGACAGGTTGGCTAGGTACGCGTTTACACCGTAAGCTGGGCTCTGTTCCTTGCAGCAAAGTTGCTGTAAGAAGGCTCAGCTTGACCAGAAGCAGTTGTAGGTCGCGTAACAAATGTGTATCGTGTGTGCCACTGTGGTTCGTGCGTGACAACAAAGACTCGGGCTGCGCGCTGTTTCTTTCTCAACTGCTGTGGCTCGGACTGCAAGGCCCCCCTGTTGAACTCAGTGCAGGTTTACTGCACTTCTCTGAACATCAAATCAAGATCCCGTTGCAAGACTGCAATCCTCATCCATGAGGACGTCTTGCTGAGTGCCCCGATGCTGGCTTGGGTACGTGCCGGTGATACTCGAGCGCTGTGTGGGGATGGCAGCTGTGACCCAAGTTCTGGTCAGTGGAAGGTCAAAGTGGGCTGTAAATTGCCTGTGAGCTAGCTTGCTGTCTTCGGCTGTCTGGATTCTGTCGGAAGCTGACTACTAGGCTGCATTTTGTACCATCAGTTCTGGTAGAATCAGATGCGGCATGCTTGTGGGAAGCCCTCTAGTTTGTAGTTGGCTGGTGCTTACGCTTTGTGTTGATCATGGGTGTGGTGGGGCCCATTGCTTCCCGCTGATGTGCAACGAAGTTCCTCACGAAATGGCGAAGACCGTATGTCATGCAACTGCTGGTTATTGCTGTTGCTGCGCAACTGCATCGCCATTGTGTTGTTGTTGTTGTAGTTGCATGACGACGTCTAGGCCGTTGGTGCTCGCTGCATGCTATTGTCGTTAGCCTTCTTGTTTGCCCTTGGTAGTTGGCCCCTTGAGTTGCCCTGGTTGTTCCCTCGGTAAACTTGTTTGGTATCCACCTGCGGTTGCCCTTGTGTTTTTCCTTGGTAGCCCATCTGTGGAACCCGCCACCATCCTTCCCATGCTTCTCTGGTTGTTGTTCCCTGGGGTGCCGGCCGAAAAGGGTCGTGGGGTTCTTCCCCATTTTTGCTACCTGGGGGGATTTTGAGGGGGTAGGAGGATTGCTTTTGTACTGGAGTCTGTGGCTGTCTGTAATGCTGTGCCGCGGGGCGGTGGGGGTTACGGCACTTTGTAGGCGGTATGCGGGCTCACCTTCTGATTGGACAGCTCCCTGCTGACTGGGTAAGAAGTAAGGCACTCCAGATTTGAGCTGGTAAAGAAGTTGGTGGTGGGGCGAAGCCTTGCTGATTGTTGAGGTGCGCCAGATGCCCGCTCCGTACCGTGCTGGGTTCTTCGGGTACCGCAGGATGGGTTAGGGTCCAGGGTTGTCTTTCAGTGTAGCAAGTTGTCGGAACCGTGTCAGTGATGTTGCATGTAGTGGCAAAACTGTGGAAGACTTGGGTTCTTCACCGTTATTTTGCCTTGGGTGCACTGGGGTCGCTGGGTGAGGGAAAAGCAGGCGTATTTTGGCGTGGCATGAAGTTGGCCTCTGTGTTGGTCCGTTGGAGACGCAGAGCAGCATGCAACACTTGTGCTGTCATATGTCTCTCTGGATGCTTCAGTTTGGGCACAATGCGCAGACAGCCTTTCCAGGGTGTGCCCCTGGTCTTGGTCAAGCTTGTAGAGTTGGCTATTGCCAGCAACCGAGGGGGGTGACATCCTTGTAGCTGCAAAGTGTTCTCCTTCAGGGTGGGGGCCATATGCGATCAAGGAGTTTGGCCACCTGTGGGCCATGGCCTCCGGTAATGGGGTTGTCCAGCCCGGATATCAAACTCCTCGTACTTTCCTTGTGAATTCTGACATCAAGATGCGAGGCATGGGGTATAAGCAGGCCTGCATTTGTCGTAGCAGTCAAAAACTTTTTCATACTCCTCTTGGCATCGAGAGGGTTACCTTGAGCGTGCGAGTGCTAGTCACAGGTTTTGACCAGCTCGTAGAAATGAATGAGCTTCAGCTTCCAAGTGGCTTGGGTTCATGATTGGTTGACCATCTGCTCGTTGACTTGGAGGACTCCATTCAAGGAGCTTTTGTGTCTGGAGAGCATTGCACTCCTGGATCATGCGGCTCTGTTCAGGCAATTTTGTCTGTAAAGACAAGACGAATGGTTGCAGAGTTCTCATAGACCTGTTACCATCATCTGTTTCCACCAAACTCCTCCACTGCCAAGGTCTCTCTTGATGTTGGAAATGTAGCTCTTCGAATCATCAGAAGCCAGGCTTTGGTATGTGATACGCTGCCGCCGTGTAGCTGTGATCCTTCTGTTGGACAGTTGCCATGATAGGACCGGAACCGACACTGATCATCCGAGGCGACGTGACGTTCGTGTCATTGCTGATAGCGTCGCTCACACTCCCTTGAAAGTTTGGTGGAGGTGGTACTCATCTTCTTCAGGGGGTGGGGTGTTCATCGTCGGAGTCCGGTGGGCTGGGGGTTGGTCTTGCTGGGCGTTTTGACCAGGTGGTCCTCCAGTATTCTGCTCATCATCGGGGACCCGTCACTGGTCAGCCAAGAACTGGCAGGATCACCCTGGATTACCCCCATGGTCCATGTGCAGTGACTGACTGGGGCGGGATCCACTGTTGTCGGAGGAGCTGCTTGACCTGTTGCCGGAAGGTTTTTGGCTTGCAGGAAGCTGGTTGACGTGGCGTGGGTTCTGGAAAGCTGTCGGGGAGTGCGGGCAAGTCGTTTGCTGGGGCTTTTCTACTTCTCTCTTGAGCTGAAAAGGTTGTTTGTCGGTCATGTGTGGAGGGCTGTGCTTGTGTCGCAGTTGCGCCAGTGAAAGGTCTCCCGAGGGTTAAAATTCCTGCAGGGGGCTGTGCACTGGCGGCTGGACGGAGTGCAGACGATCGCCGTGCCCAGAGTCGGGAACAATGGTGGTACGGCATTGTACCTCAGCAATCCTATGACGGCAACACGAGAAGGCGGCGGGTATTCAGTAATGGCCGTTGTGAAGCTTGCCAAGTGGCAGGCGCATTCCACTCTGCCCGCTCTCAGGGCTTGAGTGGTGTGTAAGGTGATGGTCTGAAGGCTGATGGGGCCTTAGTGCTGGTCAGCTAGATTCCACCCAGAATGTCTTGTTGGAGGTGCCTGGTAGCTGCGCGATCTGGCTGGGGGCTGGGGGCTGATAGTAGACAGGCTGGGGGTCGAAGGGTTGTGAAGGCTGGGGGCTGATAGGGTCAGTTGCTATGGCTGAGGCTTGGTAAGGTAATGGTGAGCAAGTGCCAATAGGAAGGGGATGTCGAGATCTCCGATGACTCCCCTCGTACCAGCCCCCCCCCTGGTGGCTGCCCCCCAGTGGGAGGGGTGAGTTGGGATCGTAACTAGGGGATGGTTGGGGGAAGTATGTTAATGGGGTTATGCAGATGCATAGTTGTGCTATTTTCGATTATTAATGTGATGGAATGTTCAGAATAAATGTTTCTTATGTCTGAGAAGGGTTGTCGGGGCGTCTGATTGAGCTTGTGCTGGATCAGTTGCGTCATTGAGCGCGCTTTCTGCTTCGTCTGCAGCAGCTCTGATTGTCCTCGTGTTCCTCGCATTGTGTGTTGTGTTAGTTGTTCAGGGTATGTGGTTTGTTCCACGTGTTTACCAAGGCTTGTGTCCTGATGGTACTGAACGAATGTGTATGTTGGTAGAGTAGCGCAGATGTATCTGGCAGGTTTTCTTCAGAAGTGTAGTTCTGATAAGAAGGTGTGGGTGTAGCAGAGGGTCCAATAAAAAAAAGGCGGCCCTTCGCCGTTGCTTTTTTTTTGTTGTTTGTTAAGTAGGTAGTTGCGCGAATAGTAGTGAAGAAACAAAAGGCGGAAAAAAGGCGATAACTCCGACCTAACGGCGTGCTTTTGAAAGATGCAGATGGAGCGCACTCGGTAAAGTAGTCTACACACAAACATTGGGGCAGCCTTATGGCGTGTGTTTTTGGAAGAGTGTATTGGTTGTTTGTATCTGAAACAAGGAATTCAACTCAAATTGGGCGCCCGCTTCGCCGTTGCGGATGGCGTAAGCGATAGGTCTGAGGTCAGAGAGTGAGGAAGATGCCGTACCTAGCGAGCGTGGTGGGTAGTCGCCTCCGACGACTTGAGATCAGGTAGTCTACGCACGGTGGGGAAGGGGTGGGCAACTGATTAGTATAGACATTGCGTCAATTGAATTGGTGACTTGTTTGGTTAATGGATGCAAATGCTGGTATGAGTTGGAATGTTTGGGTATAGTCGGTATCAGCAAGTCTTCGGTCACTCAGCAAGTCGTCCGTATCAGCAAGTCATCGCGTATCAGCAAGTCAGGTAATATCCGTCTCGATGTTCAGAAGTACGGGGTACCGTACTAGTCTCTGAATTGAGAGGGCGGGCTCAAATTGACAAGGTTTGTGTGATGGGTTCTCTTTACAGGCAAATGTGGTTGCTGGTGTTGGTGAGATCACAAAAGCAGGGATCAAGTGGTTCTGATGTGGGAGTCTTGGGTGGGGAAACCGCAAGGTGGGTGGGGTTTCTTAAAATCTCTAGGGCTGCTAGTGAGTTGCGTCGACTCGTAACGTAGGAGGAGCAATGGAAAGAAGATAAGTGCGCCCGATACTATGTTGATCAGTATAGTTATGGAGTCTGTATGTGCGTTGTTAGAATGGGGATAATAAATTTCCAGACTAATGGTTACAGCAAGTAAGGTTGGGTTAATTAAGTCCAATCTATATGTATACAGACTTTATCCAATCAGCAGCAAAGGCTATGGGTTCGCTGCCTCAAAGTGATCGTTTGCTTGCTGAAGGCTCAAAGTGTGAGAAAGCGTCACCTAGCGGTATGTTCCTCGTGGGTAGCTTTGTGTCCGTCCAGAAAAAAAAATCTAAGCCCTGGCAGGGAGTACCAAGTGATGGGTGTTCTGTACTCCGGTAGCCGACAGAATTACGAGGGGTTGGAAGCACCGTCGTCTATAAAGTACTGACGGTGACGTTCACCGTTCCGGGGGTTGGACTTTCGGCAGTTGTGGAGTCGAGGCGAAAGGAGAGGGTTGCCCCGGAGTCTCCTTCTGAAAAAGTCCGGCAGACGGGGTTGTCAATGCTCGGAGGAGGGTACTGGAGCCGACCGTAGGTAGGACAGGTTCCGGGAGTCGGTAACGACAGGTGGCTTGGAGACGCAGACTTTGAATCCGTGGTGGTTCTGGAACAAGGGTTTGATAGTAGAATGAGTTACAAATTTGTTCTAGGAACAATAAGAAGATAAAACTGCGGTTTCTAAGTGAACGCCGGCGCGAGTGAATCTTACATAGCTTGCCGAAAAAAGGTCGGCAAGGCGGGATTGCAAATGGCAACGTACAGGGGTCGAAGCCCCGGCGCAGAGCTTAAGATGATTAATTCCACGATGCGTGACAGTTGTATTGGATTGTCGTGACGGGTTGGTGTCACGACAAGGCAAATCACTGCATGGGGTAGGTGCGCAAGAAGCGCTAGCAGTGACTGTATCCGACGACAGCATCGACGCACTGGACAAGGGTTTGATAGTAAATGAGAGAGAATTGGTCGTCTCAATCGACATATAAACTTTCTGTCCTTAGGGTATGGCTTTGCCTGTGCTGGCGAAAGGAGATTTGCTCAGGCGAAAGGAGATTTCGCTTATGGCACAGGATTGTTTATGTCTCGTCAGACAAGCGCCCGCAATTCTATTAGTCCACAGACGCACGCCGTGTCACTACCCAAAGCTGCGCTACTAAAATGTTGACGCGGCCGTGCGCTTTGTTTTGTGACGCGGCCTGGGCGCGTATGTGTAAGCACCGCATCCTAGGTAGCTGTGTCCTGGTTAGGCTGCCACTAAGGCGGAAATGTACGGCGGGGTTCTTGACTCAGCCAGATCTGGGCTACACTGGGCACAGGTCTGGTCGAGTCTGCTCTTGGTGTGTGTGTGCGTGTACAAGGTATTTCCCTTGCTTTTAGTGTTACGTAGGTCAAACACGCAATCGCGTGAACTCGGTGTGACATAATGTTCGTCAAGGCAGCTAGTGGCAGCCCTCCTTGGTGGATGATGCACAAGCAGTTGCTTACTTTGTTATTGTTCCGTTGCGTCAGACACTGAGTTGGCACAGTGTCACGCGTGGTCCTGGGTGCCCCAGGACCCGGGTTGCTGCCGCCAGCATAGGCTAGCTATGGCCTGCACGTGTTTCAGAATCTTCCTGGAGACTTCCTATTCTATATAGCCGCACGAGTTGCGATGTTAAGCGTGAGTCTCTGCTCTTCAGTCTTCACTGTGTAACTACTCTATCGATTGAAAGGTATCGGCCCGACCCGGCTGCCCGCAGAGCAAACGCCCCCTGCACCCGCTTCATGCCAGTGGAGTACAGGAAGGATCTTCAGCCCTGCACACTCAGGTGACAGTTTTCCCTCTGACTTTTGCTCGACGCTTGTCTTGAAGTACTGTGCTTTTGGCCCTGGATTGCCCACGTTCCTACGTTTTTTTCACGGGGAGGATCTAACCTGCGCTGTCTGCGCCTTATAATACTGCCCACACAACAGCTGTTGTCCTCTACCTTTCGTCCTACGCGTGAGACGCCCCGTAGACGCTAGTCAGAAGTCTCAGTAGATCTACGACGTGATAGTATCTTTTGTACACTCATCAGATCATACACAGCGTTGCGCAATCCTCTGAGATTGCTTGTCCCTTTTGCCACGGAGATTCAGCCCTGCAACCCTCGTACCCCCCCCCCCCCCCCCCCCCCCCCCCCCCCCCCCCCCACCCCCCCCCCCCCCCCCCCCCCCCCCCCCCCCCGCCCCCCCCCCCTCCCTTCCCACTCTCTGATTCGTCACCCTTGCCCCTCTCCCTGCTACTTATAACCACCAGATTTCAAACCAACATGACTCATTTGGTTCGCCCCTTTGCTGTCAACACTCCTCACCACTACGCTCCGACCCGCACACCAAGACTAGACCGAAGCCCGACCAAGCTTCACACCCGATTACCCACAGGCCGGTTTATTAACCCGGTGTGAAGTCCAAGACCCCCAAGACCCCAGCGCCGCGACAGACACCATGGCAACACCAGCCAAGCCCCCTGCACTCATCTTCCGACCGGCACACCTACTATTCCTGGCACCAAGTTTGGACCCTTCCTCCTTCGTCACCTCAGATCACACACTGGATGCATCTCCATCGCCATTGATGCGGCGAAGGCGACTACCCCCAGACGGTGAGCGCAGCAACAGGTGACGATACGCCCTTGAAGACTCTCATTATCGAATGTGAACCATGATGAAATGCTACTATTGCTGGTCGTGCTGTTCCTACGCTATACGATGTGAAGAAGCTTGTCGCCTATGAAAATTGGCAACTGTTCAGAGCCATACAGGCAGGCCATATTTGCAAAACTGATGTTGCTGCCAAAGCTACACGTTCTCAAGGTAGCTATGGAGACGGAATCTGACCTGGAAACGGGTGCTGTGAGATCCATGTAAATCTCAGTAGAGACAACTGAACCATGCAGGTCTACCTCTCTCGAACTATGAGCTATACTCCTTGCTTCCCAGTCAATGGAAGTCAGCAACACTCATCCCTGCTTTCCTTAGCATCATTGGTCAGGGAACTCTCACCTCGCATAACTAACTGGTTTCAGGTACTCTTCCATAACCTCTGTTGCCGACTTTCATCATTCCAGACACAGATATCAGGTACCAGGTTTCCAATCAGATATCTGACTCCCATCTCTCCGGGAAACTGAGCAATCAGCTGCTGTCTCCAGGGAGCCAAGGAAGGACCGTGTCCCAAACCCAGATGACCTGTTGGACTTAATGGGTTTTTGGACACAACTCCCTTTGCCCCAGTACGTCATGACCTGAAGTACCAGACCTCCACGTTTTATCTAATCTGGCAATAGAGGATGCCCCAATCACCCCTCAAGGGATACAGCCAGGAGGTCGTCCCAGCAATCCAAGTCTCTTTAGGAGAGACCTAGGAACCAACAGAACTCAAGGGCTAAGCGCCGTGACAAAAGTAGGATGCCATCCGTGGGCTGATGATGTGTTTATTCCCATCCAGGCAAGACAATGAGGAATGACAACTTATGGATTGAAAACTGATGACCCCAGCTCTTCCAATTTGCTGAGCTCAACGAGGCAATTCACGCGTGTCTCTCACATGCTCCATGGATGACGATATGATTTGGACATGAATGATAAGATGCCTGTCTTTAGAAAGGGAAGAGTCCATGCAAGAACTAGTACTGCGAGTGTGACATTGATGATGATGATCGAGATGATGAGGGGAATGCAACGTGACTCCATTGCACCAGTAAACCCCTCCAACTTGCATGACGTTCAGGATTCCCCACTATTAGCCTCCAACTGGCTGACCTTGGAGCAGCCCACTCTCTGCTGCAGAAAGGGAAGCTAATATGAGGGAACACCATGGATTCCTGATACCTCCACGATGTGCTCCTTGCTCCCCCCTGACTACAGCGTCATCATCAGCTTGCATGCAGCACACAGGCTTTTCTCCAAGCTTCAAGTTCACATGTCCAATGCTACTGCTACTCTCTCCTTACCCACAGCCAGGGGTACAAAGACTATCCTCTTATGCCCAAAAGGCATGGCTCTACTTCACTAGCATCTCTAAGAACCCACCCTTCCCCCTATATATCCCCAATACCCCATCCCCTTTGATAATCATAATGGTCACCCAACCAGAACTTATCAACCCACCTGCCCACTACAATGATGACTTTGCTGGCAGCTGCTCCATCCCACAGGAAACTGCCAGCAGCTCCAGCAGTCTACCAGATCTGGTCCCACTCATTGGTGATGATGACCTGCCTGACCTTGTCCAAGCCAGTCCACCATCCTTGCTCCAGTCAGACAGTGGGGGGGAATTCTAATCACACCAAGATGATCTGTACACCACCTCTTCCCATGACTTCATCCCAGATCGTGACTGCTCCACCGCCCCCATCCAGCAGCTTCCCACTGTTCCTCATGATGACCTCTGCAACCTGACAGAAGCACAAGCCAGAACAGAAATGGACCTCCTGCTATATCAAGCCAAAACCACATATGAGAATGCATTCCCTGTTGATGGACAGGGGTCCTGCACCCAGCATGAGCTCTCCCAAGCCCTTAGATTTGACCAGTGGATTCCCTCAGCTACTTCCCCTTCCCCTGATCAGCCCCTAACTCATGTCAACATGAGCACCTACCCAGTCCATTTCCTTAACAACTCTGGCCTCTCCAGAACCAGGTTTGGGACTGTGACTACCTCGAACAACTCCTTCTTCCCTTAGATCCTTTAGCATCAGACCTAGACAGTCTGTCCCCACCCTCATTGACCAGCTAGCCAACAAGTTCCCTACCCTGCTAGCATCTGAGCAGACTAAGTTCCCCAACAGACAGATGCACAGCAGCCCTTCATCAGTCTGTGGACCCCTTCTCAAGCATGTCAACAAATTGCAGCACATGGTCCACATCTACCCCACTGTTTCTAAAGCTGACAGGCCCACCCTTCAGTGGGCCATCTGTCTACAAGCAGCCATGGTTCAAGCACATGCCAGGGTCCTGGTCACCTGGCTCAAGATGCTCATGCACCCCATCAGCTGTGTGAATCCTGGAGGCAAAGTCATCTGTGTTAACAACCTCAGCATGCACTGGAACCCAATGGATTTCACATTCATCAACATGCTGGACACTCCAAGGATGTCTAGGAAATCCTTCTCCACCCTCCTAAAGGAAATTCACAGCCAGCTGGACCTTGATGGATACCCATCATCTGGTACCTAAATATTCACCTATAGTCTAATGCTCATTATTGTTCTAGCCATGAACACTCTAAGATTCATCTGGTGCTTTGTACTGCCTCATGTACTGATGCCCCCTTTGTTTTAGTTTCCCTCATCAAGTTACTGCCGTATGTCTGCAATACTCTTATTTAGGATGAGCCCAAATTATGGGGGGACTAGCACAGACATCTTGCCTAAACTTATTATCCCATTTGGAATCATGCCAAATCTCGTAACCAGCTTCCTTGCAGCTTCCCTGCAACATAGCCTGCAGCCTGTCTGAAGTTTCTCCCAGCTTCCCTGCAGCCCCTCTGCAACCTAGCATGCAGCCTATCTGCAGTTTCTCCCAGGTTCCCTGCAGCCCCTCTGCAACATAGCCTGCAGCCTATCTGCAGTTTCCCCTAGCTTCCTAAAGCAGCCTCCCTGCTACCTGCTACCCTAGTAGACTGACATTGATCTGAAGATCTCTGCTCTTAATGTGCCGTGCCCCCTTGGATCCTGTTCCAAATAATGTATTGTTTACAGCCTCTCCTGCCAGCCATTAGCATATCTAAATAGCATTGTCAGCCTTTATACTTCTATAATTTCTTTATGCCCCTCATCAGTTAATTCCAGGGATTCTTGTATCCAAGAATACCTTGAATTGGGGGGGATGTCATTGTCCGTTGCGTCGGACACTGAGTTGGCATAGTGCACGCGTGGTCCTGGTGCCCCAGGGTCCGGGTTGCCTGCCGCTAGGCCATAGGCTAGCTATGGCCTGCACGTGTCTTCAGAATCTTCCTGGAGACTTCCTATTCTATATAGCCGCACGAGTTGCGATATTAAGCTATCTGCTCTTCAGTCTTCACCGTGTAACTACTCTATCGATTTAAATACTTCTCCGTTAAATTTAATATTGGGGGGGTCAAGAATCAATGTAGCATGGCACGGCATTATTATTCAACTTGGTGCCCTGTAAGGCTAATGAAATTATTAGCTCACTGACATCCCGAAGTTCCATGTAGGCAGGTGCAGCAACTCCCGAGGCTACAGTTGCTTCTTTGCAACCTGCAGGAACTAGTGCGAACGAGCAGATTTCCTTGTCAAGCACAATGCGCTGATGTAATGAGCTACGAGAGTCACGAAGAAGCGAATTCTTCAAGGGGAAATCGTATACATGCTCCAGGTCCCTAGACTGAGTCCACAGGACAGGAGGGAAACGACAAATGAAAACGCCGCGTCCACAGTCCGCAACTCTGAGATACGTATGCGAAAAAGTGCCCTCTGAGGTAATCCGCCCCCGACGGGATTCGACCACGAGTCGGAACGATTTCAGGCCAGTCAGATTAACCGGCAATTTTGACCGGCGTTTTTGGGAAATTTGAAGATGTGAAGATCTGAAGATGTGAAGATCTGAAGATTTAAAAAAACAGCACGATTTCGCGTAAGTATCGCATAGGTCTGTCCCCCTATGGGGGCCGACCAATTGCGTCCTGGAACACACCCTTTTTCGGCAGGTTGCGTCCAGGGACGCACCCAGTTTTGTAGCCAAATGCTTAGGCTGCCACCACTTAGTTTTATGGTGCCTAATTAAGCTCATTTCACAGGGTTTTCAAAGGCCTATTCATAGAGGTTAGTCTCGAGGCCATTGGGAATGTTGGACGCATAGAAAAGCATCATCACCAATGTTACATTGTTCGATGGGGCTTGGGTGGCTTATAGTTTGGCGGCATTATTTACATTTAGTTGAATGGTATTCGGTGATTGGCATTGAGTCCTGTGGGATTACGTTTATAGGTATTTATTCGATTGGGTTTTTGTATAGGTATTTAATTGCGTGGCATTTATTTGAGTAGCACTTAGCTGTGTGGCAATTTGTTTAGCGGAATTGGGTCTTGTGGCATTTAGTTTAGTGGTATTTCGTTTTTGTAGTACCGGCATGCATTTTAGTGGTATGTATTTGGGTGGTATTTATTGAAGTGGTATACGTACCCACTATCAATATATCGGGCCCTTTACCGACCCCATTACAGAGGTTTTATAGTGGGTTTACAGGGGTAAAGTCTGTAAACGCTCTGTAAACCTGTACTCTACTCTATTTACAGACTTTGGTTACAGACCGTAAACACACTGTTGGGGTACGGTAGAAACGAGCTAAAACGCGCGGGCTGTAAACGGTCTGTAAACGCTTACAGACTTTGTTACATAGTAGTTACAGACTCTGGTTTACAGACCTCTGTAAACCCTCTGTAAGTCCGGCTGTAAACCCTCTGTTAGTATGGCTGTAAACCCTCTATAAGTATGGCTGTAAACCCTATGTGACGGGGTCGGTAAACCCTATGTAACTAGGTGTGTAAATCCCCTATAACTGGGTGTGTAAACCAGGTGTAGATCATGTGCAACTTGGCCCGTAATCCGTCAATAACCAGGTCTTTGGAATGGGGGGAAATGGCGGGGGCGCAGTTGCTTGAATTGTTTACACTGCTGGGAGGGACGTTTACACACGTATACATAAAGGTATCATTACAAGCAGTGCTCGGTGCGAAGAGTCAATTGATAGAAGCTTGCAAGCTGCAGTCAACGAAAATAAGCTATTACAACTTAATTAGAAGGTCCATTAATAGACATACACCTACCCCCCCCCCCCCCCCCCCCCCCAACCACCCACCCTTCAATCCCCTGCCCCTTAAGCACAACATGGCTTCGTTTGCTGCTCCTCGTTGTAGTGCTCTGTTGTTTCCACCTGCGCAACACAAGCACACCTACCATACACAAGCACAAAATGTGAATACGTAGAGTAAAGCCCGCTGCTGCTGCTCTCCGCTTGGCATGCCTTGTAGTCCTGCTTCCACCTGTGCAACAGAAACCCACATCCATGCGCCTCAAACCATGAAAGAAGATGGGGGGCAACCCATGTTTCCGAGAACATACAACACAGGCTGGTACATGACAGGAGTACCCAACCCCTTGAGCACAACATGCTGACCGGGGAGCAGCAGGAGAAGGCACACCATTAGCTATATTTTAAACCACATGCACAACACAAGCGCACATACCAGAAATGCACACAAAATAAGGCATGACATGTAAATACGCAGAGTTACTCCTTCTGCTGCTCTCCGCTTGGCAAGCCTTGTATTCCAATTTCCACCTGTGCAACAGAAACCCTCATCCATGCGCCCCCACATCCATGACAGCATATGGGGGCAACAAGTGTCTCGAAGAACATGCAACACAAACACAGGCTGGTACATGACAGGAGTACCCCAGCCCGCTAATATAAATGCATCTTACCCCCCCCCCCCCCCCCCCCCCCCGGCCCTTCAGCAGAACATGCTGAGCAGGGAGCAGCATATGTCTAAGGGTGCGCCTTCTCCTCCTGCTCCCCTCTCAGCATGTTGCGTTCTCTCGTTTGCACACGTGCAACACACACATACCATACATGCAAAAAAAAGAAATCGCATGTGAGTACGTAGAGTGGCTCCTCCAGTCCTCCCTCTGCTGCTCTCTGCCTGGCATGCTGTGTTGTCCAGCTTCCACCAGTGGTGGTCCAGCTTCCACCAGTGGTGGTAGTGGCATTCAGATGTTGTTGGTGGTGGTAGTGGTGGTGGAAATCAGTTGTTGTTGGTGGTGGTAGTGGTAGTGGCAATCAGTTGTTGTTGTTGGTAGTGGTTGTGGCATTAAGTTGTTTGTTGTTGTTGTTGTTGGTGGTAGTGGCATTCAGATATTGTTGGTTGTGGTAGTGGTAGTGGCATTCAGTTGTTGTTGTTGTTGGTAGTGGTAGTGGCAATCAGTTGTTGTTGTTGGTAGTGGTTGTGGTAATCAGTTGTTATTGTTGGTAGTGGTAGTGGCATTAAGTTGTTGTTGTTGTTGTTGTTGTTGTTGGTAGTGGCATTCAGATGTTGTTGTTGGTGGTAGTGGTAGTGGCATTCAGTTGTTGTTGTTGTTGGTAGTGGTAGTGGCAATCAGTTGTTGTGTTGTTGGTAGTGGTAGTGGCAATCAGTTGTTGTTGTTGGTAGTGGTAGTGGCATTAAGTTGTTGTTGTTGTTGTTGTTGTTGGTAGTGGCATTCAGATGTTGTTGTTGGTGGTAGTGGTAGTGGCATTCAGTTGTTGTTGTTGTTGGTAGTGGTAGTGGCAATCAGTTGTTGTTGTTGGTAGTGGTTGTGGTAATCAGTTGTTGTTGATGGTAGTGGTAGTGGCATTAAGTTGTTGTTGTTGTTGGTGGTGGTGGTAGTGGCATTCAGTTGTTGTTGTTGTTGCTTGTTGTGGTTGTGGTAATCAGTTGTTGTTGTTGGTAGTGGTTTGTAATAATCAGTTGTTGTTGGTGGTGCTAGTGGTAGTGTCGTTCAGATGTTGTTGGTGGTGGTAGTGGTAGTGGCATTCAGTTGCTGTTGTTGTTGGTAGTGGTAGTGGCAATCAGTTGTTGTTGTTGGTAGTGGTAGTGGCAATCAGTTGTTGTTGTTGTTGGTGGTGGTGGTAGTGGCATTCAGATATTGTTGGTGGTGGTAGTGGTAGTGGCATTCAGTTGTTGTTGTTGTCGCTGGTAGTGGTAGTGGCAATCAGTTGTTGTTGTTGTTGGTATTGGTAGTGGCAAACAGTTGTTGGTGTTGGTAGTGGTTGTGGTAATCAGTTGTTGTTGTTGGTAGTGGTATTGGCATTAAGTTGTTGTTGTTGTTGTTGTTGTTGTTGGTAGTGTTATTCAGATGTTGTTGGTGGTGGTAGTGGTAGTGGCATTCAGTTGTTGTTGTTGTTGGTAGTGGTAGTGGCAATCAGTTGTTGTGTTGTTGGTAGTGGTTGTGGTAATCAGTTTGTTGTTGTTGTTGTTGGTAGTGGCATTAAGTTGTTGTTGTTGTTGGTGGTGGTGGTAGTGTCATTCAGATGTTGTTGTTGTTGGTAGTGATAGTGGCATTCAGTTGTTGTTGTTGTTGGTAGTGGTAGTGGCAATCAGTTGTTGTTGTTGGTAGTGGTTGTGGTAATCAGTTGTTGTTGTTGGTAGTGGTAGTGGCATTAAGTTGTTGTTGTTGTTGGTGGTGGTAGTGGCATTCAGATGTTGTTGTGGTGGTAGTGGTAGTGGCATTCAGTTGTTGTTGTTGTTGCTGGTAGTGGTTGTGGTAATCAGTTGTTGTTGTTGGTAGTGGTTGCAATAATCAGTTGTTGTTGTTGGTGTGGTAGTGCATTCAGTTGTTGTTGTGGTGGTAGTGGTAGTGGCAATTCAGTTGTTGTTGTTGTTGGTAGTGGTAGTGGCAATCAGTTGTTGTTGTTGGTTGGTAGTGGTAGTGGCTATCAGTTGTTGTTGTTGTTGTTGTTGTTGGTAGTGGCATTCAGATGTTGTTGTTGTTGGTAGTGGTAGTGGCATTCAGTTGTTGTTGTTGTTGGTAGTGGTAGTGGCAATCAGTTGTTGTTGTTGTTGGTAGTGGTAGTGGCAAACAGTTGTTGTTGTTGGTAGTGGTATGGTTGTTGGTTGTTGTTGTTGTTGGTAGTGGTAGTGGCATTCAGATGTTGTTGTTGTTGGTAGTGGTAGTGGCATTCAGTTGTTGTTGTTGTTGGTAGTGGTAGTGGCAATCAGTTGTTGTTGTTGGTAAGTGGTTGTGGTAATCAGTTGTTGTTGTTGGTAGTGGTAGTGGCATTAAGTTGTTGTTGTTGTTGTTGTTGTGTGGTAGTGTTAATTCAGATGTTGTTGTTGTTGGTAGTGGTAGTGGCATTCAGTTGTTGTTGTTGTTGGTAGTGGTAGTGGCAATCAGTTGTTTGTTGTTGGTAGTGGTTGTGGTAATCAGTTGTTGTTGTTGGTAGTGGTAGTGGCATTAAGTTGTTGTTGTTGTTGTTGTGTGGTGGTGGTAGTGCATTCAGATGTTGTTGTTGGTAGTGGTAGTGGCATTCAGTTGTTGTTGTTGTTGGTAGTGGTAGTGGCAATCAGTTGTTGTTGTTGGTAGTGGTCAGTGGTTGTGGTAATCAGTTGTTGTTGTTGGTAGTGGTAGTGGCATTAAGTTGTTGTTGTTGTTGTTGTGTTGGTAGTGTATTCAGTTGTTGTTGTTGTGGTGGTAGTGGTAGTGGCATTCAGTTGTTGTTTGTTGTTGGTAGTGGTAGTGGCAATCAGTTGTGTTGTTGGTGTGGTAGTGTTGTTGTGGTAATCAGTTGTTGTTGTTGGTAGTGGTAGTGGCATTAAGTTTGTTGTTGTTGTTGTTGTTGGTGGTAGTGTCATTCAGATGTTGTGGTGGTGGTAGTGGTAGTGGCATTCAGTTTTGTTGTTTGTTGGTAGTGGTAGTGGCAATCAGTTGTTGTTGTTGGTAGTGGTTGTGGTAATCAGTTGTTGTTGTTTGGTAGTGGTAGTGGCATTAAGTTGTTGTTGTTGTTGTGGTGGTAGTGGCATTCAGATGTTGTTGTTGTTGGTAGTGGTAGTGGCATTCAGTTGTTGTTGTTGTTGGTAGTGGTAGTGGCAATCAGTTGTTGTTGTTGGTAGTGGTAGTGGTGTTGTTGTTGTTTGTAGTGGTAGTGGCATTCAGTTGTTGTTGTTGGTAGTGGTAGTGGTTCAGTTGTTGTTGTTGTTGGTAGTGGTAGTGGCATTCAGTTGTTGTTGTTGGTAGTGGTAGTAATCAGTTGTTGTTGGTGGTAGTGGTAGTGGCATTAAGTTGTTGTTGTTGTTGTTGTTGGTGGTAGTGTCATTCAGATGTTGTTTTTGTTGGTAGTGGTAGTGGCATTCAGTTGTTGTTTGTTGTTGGTAGTGGTAGTGGCAATCAGTTGTTGTTGTTGGTAGTGGTTGTGGTAATCAGTTGTTGTTGTTGTTGGTAGTGGTAGTGGCATTAAGTTGTTGTTGTTGGTAGTGGTTGTGGTAATCAGTTGTTGTTGTTGGTAGTGGTAGTGGCATTAAGTTGTTGTTGTTGGGTGGTAGTGTCATTCAGATGTTGTTGGTGGTGGTAGTGGTAGTGGCATTCAGTTGTTGTTGTTGTTGGTAGTGGTAGTGGCAATCAGTTGTTGTTGTTGGTAGTGGTAATCAGTTGTTGTTGTTGGTGGTAGTGGCATTAAGTTGTTGTTGTGGTGGTAGTGGTAGTGGCATTCAGTTGTTGTTTGTTGGTAGTGGTAGTGGCATTCAGTTGTTGTTGTTGTTGGTAGTGGTAGTGGCAATCAGTTGTTGTTGTTGGTAGTGGTTGTGGTAATCAGTTGTTGTTGTTGGTAGTGGTAGTGGCATTAAGTTGTTGTTGTTGTTTGGTAGTGGTAGTGCATTCAGTTGTTGTTGTTGTTGGTAGTGGTAGTGGCATTCAGTTGTTGTTGTTGTTGGTAGTGGTTGTGGTAATCAGTTGTTGTTGTTGGTAGTGGTAGTGGTATTAAGTTGTTGTTGTTGTTGCTGTTGGTGGTAGTGTCATTCAGATGTTGTTGGTTGGTAGTGGTAGTGGCATTCAGTTGTTGTTGTTGTTGGTAGTGGTAGTGGCAATCAGTTGTTGTTGTTGGTAGTGGTTGTGGTAATCAGTTGTTGTTGTTGGTAGTGGTAGTGGCATTAAGTTGTTGTTGTTGTTGGTGTGGTAGTGTCATTCAGATGTTGTTGTTGGTAGTGGTAGTGGCATTCAGTTGTTGTTGTTGTTGGTAGTGGTTGTGGTAATCAGTTGTTGTTGTTGGTAGTGGTAGTGGTCAGTTGTTGTTGTTGTTGTTGTGGTAGTGGCATTCAGTTGTTGTTGGTTGGTAGTGGTAGTGGCATTCAGTTGTTGTTGTTGTTGGTAGTGGTAGTGGCAATCAGTTGTTGTTGTTGGTAGTGGTAGTGGTAATCAGTTGTTGTTGTTGTTGTTGGTGGTAGTGGATTCAGTTGTTGTTGTTGTGGTGGTAGTGGTAGTGGCATTCAGTTGTTGTTGTTGTTGGTAGTGGTAGTGGCAATCAGTTGTTGTTTGTTGTTGGTAGTGGTAGTGGCAATCAGTTGTTGTTGTTGGTAGTGGTTGTGGTAATCAGTTGTTGTTGTTGGTAGTGGGTGGCATTCAGTTGTTGTTGTTGTTGTTGTTGGTAGTGGCATTCAGTTGTTGTTGTTGTTGGTAGTGGTAGTGGCATTCAGTTGTTGTTGTTGTTGGTAGTGGTAGTGGCATTCAGTTGTTGTTGTTGTTGGTAGTGGTAGTGGCAATCAGTTGTTGTTGTTGGTAGTGGTTGTGGTAATCAGTTGTTGTTGTTGGTAGTGGTAGTGGTATTAAGTTGTTGTTGTTGTTGTTGTGGTGGTAGTGGTCATTCAGATGTTGTTGTTGTTGGTAGTGGTAGTGGCATTCAGTTGTTGTTGTTGTTGGTAGTGGTAGTGGCAATCAGTTGTTGTTGTTGGTAGTGGTAGTGGCAATCAGTTGTTGTTGTTGGTAGTGGTAGTGGCATTAAGTTGTTGTTGTTGTTGGTAGTGGTAGTGGCATTCAGTTGTTGTTGTTGTTGGTAGTGGTAGTGGCATTCAGTTGTTGTTGTTGTTGGTAGTGGTTGTGGTAATCAGTTGTTGTTGTTGGTAGTGGTAGTGGCATTAAGTTGTTGTTGTTGTTGTTGGTGGTAGTGGCATTCATGTTGTTGTTGTTGGTAGTGGTAGTGGCATTCAGTTGTTGTTGTTGGTAGTGGTAGTGGCATTCAGTTGTTGTTGTTGGTAGTGGTAGTGGTAATCAGTTGTTGTTGTTGGTAGTGGTAGTGGAGTTGTTGTTGCTGTTGGTGTGGTAGTGTCATTCAGATGTTGTTGTTGGTAGTGGTAGTGGCATTCAGTTGTTGTTGTTGTTGGTAGTGGTAGTGGCAATCAGTTGTTGTTGTTGGTAGTGGTTGTGGTAATCAGTTGTTGTTGTTGTTGGTAGTGGTAGTGGCATTAAGTTGTTGTTGTTGTTGTTGGTGGTAGTGGCATTCAGATGTTGTTGTGGTGGTAGTGGTAGTGGCATTCAGTTGTTGTTGTTGTTGGTAGTGGTAGTGGCAATCAGTTGTTGTTGTTGGTTGGTTGTATAGTGGTTGTTGTTGTTGGTAGTGGTAGTGGCATTCAGTTGTTGTTGTTGTTGGTAGTGGTTAGTGGTAATCAGTTGTTGTTGTTGGTAGTGGTAGTGGCATTAAGTTGTTGTTGTTGTTGTTGGTGGTAGTGGTCATTCAGATGTTGTTGTTGGTGGTAGTGGTAGTGGCATTCAGTTGTTGTTTGTTGTTGGTAGTGGTAGTGGCAATCAGTTGTTGTTGTTGTTGGTAGTGGTAGTGGCAATTAGTTGTTGTTGTTGGTAGTGGTTGTTGTTGTTGTTGTTGGTTGGTAGTGGTAGTGGCATTCAGTTGTTGTTGTTGTTGGTAGTGGTAGTGTCATTCAGTTGTTGTTGTTGGTAGTGGTAGTGGCATTCAGTTGTTGTTGTTGTTGGTAGTGGTAGTGGCAATCAGTTGTTGTTGTTGGTAGTGGTTGTGGTAATCAGTTGTTGTTGTTGGTAGTGGTAGTGGTATTAAGTTGTTGTTGTTGTTGTTGTGGTGGTAGTGTCATTCAGATGTTGTTGTTGTTGGTAGTGGTAGTGGCATTCAGTTGTTGTTGTTGTTGGTAGTGGTAGTGGCAATCAGTTGTTGTTGTTGGTAGTGGTTGTGGTAATCAGTTGTTGTTGTTGGTAGTGGTTAGTGGTATTAAGTTGTTGTTGTTGTTGGTGTGGTGGTAGTGTCATTCAGATGTTGTTGTTGGTGGTAGTGGTAGTGGCATTCAGTTGTTGTTGTTGTTGGTAGTGGTAGTGGCAATTCAGTTGTTGTTGTTGTTGGTAGTGGTAGTGGCAATCAGTTGTTGTTGTTGGTAGTGGTTGTGGTAATCAGTTGTTGTTGTTGGTAGTGGTAGTGGTATTAAGTTGTTGTTGTTGTTGTTGTTGGTGGTAGTGTCATTCAGATGTTGTTGTGTGGTAGTGGTAGTGGCATTCAGTTGTTGTTGTTGTTGGTAGTGGTAGTGGCAATCAGTTGTTGTTGTTGTTGGTAGTGGTTGTGGTAATCAGTTGTTGTTGTTGGTAGTGGTAGTGGCATTAAGTTGTTGTTGTTGTTGTTGTTGGTGGTAGTGTCATTCAGATGTTGTTGTTGGTAGTGGTAGTGGCATTCAGTTGTTGTTGTTGTTGGTAGTGGTAGTGGCAATCAGTTGTTGTTGTTGGTAGTGGTTGTGGTAATCAGTTGTTGTTGTTGGTAGTGGTAGTGGCATTAAGTTGTTGTTGTTGTTGTTGTTGTTGTGGTAGTGTCATTCAGATGTTGTTGTTTGGTAGTGGTAGTGGCATTCAGTTGTTGTTGTTGTTGTTGGTAGTGGTAGTGGCAATCAGTTGTTGTTGTTGGTAGTGGTGTGGTAATCAGTTGTTGTTGTTGTTGGTAGTGGTAGTGGTATTAAGTTGTTGTTGTTGTTGTTGTAGTGGTAGTGTTGTTGTTGTTGGTAGTGGTAGTGGCAATTCAGATGTTGTTGTTGTTGTTGGTAGTGGTAGTGGCAATCAGTTGTTGTTGTTGGTAGTGGTTGTGGTAATCAGTTGTTGTTGTTGGTAGTGGTAGTGGCATTAAGTTGTTGTTGTTGTTTGTTGGTGGTAGTGTCATTCAGATGTTGTTGTTGGTTGGTAGTGGTAGTGGCATTCAGTTGTTGTTGTTGTTGGTAGTGGTAGTGGCAATCAGTTGTTGTTGTTGTTGGTAGTGGTAGTGGTAATCAGTTGTTGTTGTTGGTAGTGGTAGTGGTAATCAGTTGTTGTTGTTGGTAGTGGTATTGTTGTTGTTGTTGGTGGTGGTAGTGTCATTCAGATGTTGTTGTTGGTAGTGGTAGTGGCATTCAGTTGTTGTTGTTGTTGGTAGTGGTAGTGGCAATCAGTTGTTGTTGTTGGTAGTGGTTGTGGTAATCAGTTGTTGTTGTTGGTAGTGGTAGTGGTATTAAGTTGTTGTTGTTGTTTGTTGGTGGTAGTGTCATTCAGATGTTGTTGGTGTGGTAGTGGTAGTGGCATTCAGTTGTTGTTGTTGTTGGTAGTGGTAGTGGCAATCAGTTGTTGTTGTTGGTAGTGGTTGTGGTAATCAGTTGTTGTTGGTAGTGGTAGTGGTAGTTGTTGTTGTTGTTGGTTGGTGGTAGTGTCATTCAGATGTTGTTGTGGTGGTAGTGGTAGTGGCA
The DNA here is from genome assembly GCA_022414725.1 of Microglena sp. YARC. NCBI lineage: Eukaryota > Viridiplantae > Chlorophyta > Chlorophyceae > Chlamydomonadales > Chlamydomonadaceae > Microglena > Microglena sp. YARC. The sequence goes on along the minus strand of JAJSRW010000936.1, from coordinate 12,821 downwards.
TTCAGTTGTTGTTGTTGTTGGTAGTGGTAGTGGCAATCAGTTGTTGTTGTTGGTAGTGGTAGTGGCATTCAGTTGTTGTTGTTGGTAGTGGTAGTGGCATTAAGTTGTTGTTGTTGTTGTTGGTAGTGGTAGTGGCAATCAGTTGTTGTTGTTGGTAGTGGTAGTGGCAATCAGTTGTTGTTGTTGGTAGTGGCAATCAGTTGTTGTTGTTGGTAGTGGTAGTGGTATTAAGTTGTTGTTGTTGTTGCTGTTGGTGGTAGTGTCATTCAGATGTTGTTGTTGGTAGTGGTAGTGGCATTCAGTTGTTGTTTTTGTTGGTAGTGGTAGTGGCAATCAGTTGTTGTTGTTGGTAGTGGTTGTGGTAATCAGTTGTTGTTGTTGTTGGTAGTGGTAGTGGCTTAAGTTGTTGTTGTTGGTGTAGTGGTAGTGGCATTCAGATGTTGTTGTTGGTGGTAGTGGTAGTGGTATTCAGTTGTTGTTGTTGTTGGTAGTGGTAGTGGCAATCAGTTTGTTGTTGTTGGTAGTGGGTGTCATTCAGTTGTTGTTGTTGGTAGTGGTAGTGGCATTCAGTTGTTGTTTGTTGTTGGTAGTGGTAGTGGCATTCAGTTGTTGTTGTTGGTAGTGGTAGTGGCAATCAGTTGTTGTTGTTGGTAGTGGTTGTGGTAATCAGTTGTTGTTGTTGGTAGTGGTAGTGGTATTAAGTTGTTGTTGTTGTTGCTGTTGGTGGTAGTGTCATTCAGATGTTGTTGTGGTGGTAGTGGTAGTGGCATTCAGTTGTTGTTGTTGTTGGTAGTGGTAGTGGCAGTGGTAATCAGTTGTTGTTGTTGGTAGTGGTTGTGGTAATCAGTTGTTGTTGTTGGTAGTGGTAGTGGTATTAAGTTTGTTGTTGTTTGTTGGTTGGTGGTAGTGTATTCAGTTTGTTGTTGTTGTTGGTAGTGGTAGTGGCATTCAGTTGTTGTTGTTGGTTGGTAGTGGTAGTGGCATTCAGTTGTTGTTGTTGGTTGGTAGTGGTAGTGGCAATCAGTTGTTGTTGTTGGTAGTGGTTGTGGTAATCAGTTGTTGTTGGTTGGTAGTGGTAGTGGTATTAAGTTGTTGTTGTTGTTGTTGGTGGTAGTGTCATTCAGATGTTGTTGTTGTTGGTAGTGGTAGTGGCATTCAGTTGTTGTTTTTGTTGGTAGTGGTAGTGGCAATCAGTTGTTTGTTGTTGGTAGTGGGTTGTGGTAATCAGTTGTTGTTGTTGGTAGTGGTAGTGGTATTAAGTTGTTGTTGTTGTTGCTGTTGGTGGTAGTGTCATTCAGATGTTGTTGTGGTGGTAGTGGTAGTGGCATTCAGTTGTTGTTGTTGTTGGTAGTGGTAGTGGCAATCAGTTGTTGTTGTTGGTAGTGGTTGTGGTAATCAGTTGTTGTTGTTGGTAGTGGTAGTGGCATTAAGTTGTTGTTGTTGTTGTTTGTTGGTGGTAGTGTCATTCAGATGTTGTTGTTGTTGGTAGTGGTAGTGGCATTCAGTTGTTGTTGTTGTTGGTAGTGGTAGTGGCAATCAGTTGTTGTTGTTGGTAGTGGTAGTGGTAATCAGTTGTTGTTGTTGGTAGTGGTAGTGGCATTAAGTTGTTGTTGTTGTTGGTTGGTAGTGGCATTCAGTTGTTGTTGTTGGTAGTGGTAGTGGCATTCAGTTGTTGTTGTTGTTGGTAGTGGTAAGTGGCTTCAGTTGTTGTTGTTGTTGTTAGTGTGGTAATCAGTTGTTGTTGTTGGTAGTGGTAGTGGTGTTGTTGTTGGTTTGTTGTTGTTGTTGTTGTTGTTGGTAGGGTCATTCAGATGTTGTTGTTGTTGGTAGTGGTAGTGGCATTCAGTTGTTGTTGTTGTTGGTAGTGGTAGTGGCAATCAGTTGTTGTTGTTGGTAGTGGTAGTGGTTGTGGTTCAGTTGTTGTTGTTGGTAGTGGTAGTGGCATTCGGTTGTTGTTTGTTGTTGTGTGGTGGTAGTGGCATTCAGTTGTTGTTGTTGGTAGTGGTTGTGGTAATCAGTTTGTTGTTGTTGGTAGTGGTAGTGGTATTAAGTTGTTGTTGTTGTTGCTGTTGGTGGTAGTGGTCATTCAGATGTTGTTGTTGTTGGTAGTGGTAGTGGCATTCAGTTGTTGTTGTTGTTGGTAGTGGTAGTGGCAATCAGTTGTTGTTGTTGTGTTGGTAGTGGTAGTGGTAGTGGCATCAGTTGTTTTTGGTGGTGGTAGTGGTAGTGGCAATCAGTTGTTGTTGTTGTTGGTAGTGTTGTGGTAATAAGTTGTTGTTGTTGTTGTGGTAGTGGTAGGCATTAAGTTGTTGTTGTTGGTTGGTGGTAGTGTCATTCAGATGTTGTTGTTGGTGGTGGTAGTGGTAGTGGCATTCAGTTGTTGTTGTTGTTGGTAGTGGTAGTGGCAATCAGTTGTTGTTGTTGGTAGTGGTTGTGGTAATCAGTTGTTGTTGTTGGTAGTGGTAGTGGTATTAAGTTGTTGTTGTTGTTGTTGGGTGGTAGTGGTCATTCAGTTGTTGTTGTTGTGTTGTTGGTAGTGGTAGTGGCATTCAGTTGTTGTTGTTGTTGGTAGTGGTAGTGGCAATCAGTTGTTGTTGTTGGTAGTGGTTGTGGTAATCAGTTGTTGTTGTTGGTAGTGGTAGTGGTATTAAGTTGTTGTTGTTGTTGCTGTTGGTGGTAGTGTCATTCAGATGTTGTTGTTGGTAGTGGTAGTGGCATTCAGTTGTTGTTGTTGTTGGTAGTGGTAGTGGCAATCAGTTGTTGTTGTTGGTAGTGGTTGGTAATTAAGTTGTTGTTGTTGGGTGGTAGTGTATTCAGTTGTTGTTGTTGTTGGTAGTAGTGTTCAGATGTTGTTGTTGTTGGTAGTGGTAGTGGCATTCAGTTGTTGTTGTTGTTGGTAGTGGTAGTGGCAATCAGTTGTTGTTGTTGGTAGTGGTTGTGGCATTAAGTTGTTGTTGTTGGTAGTGGTAGTGGCATTAAGTTTTGTTGTTGTTGTTGGTAGTGGTAGTGGCAATCAGTTGTTGTTTGTTGTTGGTAGTGGTAGTGGCAATCAGTTGTTGTTGTTGGTAGTGGTAGTGGCATTCAGTTGTTGTTGTTGATGTTGTTGTTGTTGTTGGTAGTGGTAGTGGCATTCAGTTGTTGTGTTGTTGTTGGTAGTGGTAGTGGCAATCAGTTGTTGTTGTTGGTAGTGGTTGTGGCATTCAGTTGTTGTTGTTGGTAGTGGTAGTGGCATTAAGTTGTTGTTGTTGTTGTTGGTGGTAGTGTCATTCAGTTGTTGTTGTTGGTAGTGGTAGTGGCATTCAGTTGTTGTTTGTTGTTGGTAGTGGTAGTGGCAATCAGTTGTTGTTGTTGGTAGTGGTTGTGGTAATCAGTTGTTGTTGTTGGTAGTGGTAGTGGTATTAAGTTGTTGTTGTTGTTGCTGTTGGTGGTAGTGTCATTCAGATAATGTTGTTGTTGGTAGTGGTAGTGGCATTCAGTTGTTGTTGTTGTTGGTAGTGGTAGTGGCAATCAGTTGTTGTTGTTGGTAGTGGTTGTGGTAATCAGTTGTTGTTGTTGGTAGTGGTAGTGGTATTAAGTTGTTGTTGTTGTTGTTGTTGGTAGTGTCATTCAGATGTTGTTGTTGTTGGTGGTAGTGGTAGTGGCATTCAGTTGTTGTTGTTGTTGTTGGTAGTGGTAGTGGCAATCAGTTGTTGTTGTTGGTAGTGGTAGTGGCAATCAGTTGTTGTTGTTGGTAGTGGTAGTGGTATTAAGTTGTTGTTGTTGTTGGCTGGTAGTGTGGGGTTGTTGTTGGTGTAGTGGTAGTGGCAATCAGTTGTTGTTGTTGTTGGTAGTGGTAGTGGTCATTGTTGTTGTTGTTGGTAGTGGTAGTGGCATTCAGTTGTGTTGTTGTTGTGTGGTAGTGGTAGTGGCATTCAGTTGTTTGTTGTTGGTAGTGGTTGTGGTAATCAGTTGTTGTTGGTAGTGGTAGTGGTAGTGTTGTTGTTGTTGTAGTGGTTGGTTGTTGTTGTTGTTGGTAGTGGTAGTGTCATTCAGATGTTGTTGTTGGTGGTGTTAGTGGTAGTGGCATTCAGTTGTTGTTGTTGTTGGTAGTGGTAGTGGCAATCAGTTGTTGTTGTTGTTGGTAGTGGTTGTGGTAATTCAGTTGTTGTTGTTGTTGGTAGTGGTAGTGGCATTAAGTTGTTTGTTGTTTGGTGTGGTTGTGTCATTCAGATGTTGTTGTTGTTGGTAGTGGTAGTGGCATTCAGTTGTTGTTGTTGTTGGTAGTGGTAGTGGCAATTCAGTTGTTGTTGTTGGTAGTGGTTGTGGTAATCAGTTGTTGTTGTTGGTAGTGGTAGTGGTATTAAGTTGTTGTTGTTGTTGCTGTTGGTGGTAGTGTCATTCAGATGTTGTTGTTGTTGGTAGTGGTAGTGGCATTCAGTTGTTGTTGTTGTTGGTAGTGGTAGTGGCAATCAGTTGTTGTTGTTGGTAGTGGTTGTGGTAATCAGTTGTTGTTGTTGGTAGTGGGTGGTAATCAGTTGTTTGTTGTTGGTAGTGGTAGTGGTATTAAGTTGTTGTTGTTGTTGCTGTTGGTGGTAGTGTCATTCAGATGTTGTTTGTTGGTTGGTAGTGGTAGTGGCATTCAGTTGTTGTTTGTTGTTGGTAGTGGTAGTGGCAATCAGTTGTTGTTGTTGGTAGTGGTTGTGGTAATCAGTTGTTGTTGGTGGTAGTGGTAGTGGTATTCAGTTGTTGTTGTGGTGTTGGTAGTGGCATTCAGTTGTTGTTGGTTGTAGTGGTAGTGGCAATCAGTTGTTGTTGTTGGTAGTGGTAGTGGTAATCAGTTGTTGTTGTTGTTGGTAGTGGTAGTGGCAATTCAGTTGTTGTTGTTGTTGGTAGTGGTAGTGGCATTCAGTTGTTGTTGTTGGTAGTGGTAGTGGCATTCAGTTGTTGTTCTGTTGTTGTTGGTAGTGGTAGTGGCAATCAGTTGTTGTTGTTGGTAGTGGTTGTGGTAATCAGTTGTTGTTGGTGGTAGTGGTAGTGGTATTAAGTTGTTGTTGTTGTTGGTGGTAGTGTCATTCAGATGTTGTTGTTGGTAGTGGTAGTGGCATTCAGTTGTTTGTTGTTGGTAGTGGTAGTGGCAATCAGTTGTTGTTGGTGTTGTGGAGTTGTTGTTGGTGGTAGTGGTAGTTAAGTTGTTGTTGTTGGTGGTGGTAGTCATTCAGATGTTTGTTGTTGGTTGGTAGTGGTAGTGGCATTCAGTTGTTGTTGTTGTTGGTAGTGGTAGTGGCAATCAGTTGTTGTTGTTGGTAGTGGTTGTGGCAGTTGTTGTTGTTGTTGTAGTGGTTAAGTTGTTGTTGTTGTTGTTGGTAGTGGTAGTGGCATTCAGTTGTTGTTGTTGGTAGTGGTTGTGGTAATCAGTTGTTGTTGTTGGTAGTGGTAGTGGTATTAAGTTGTTGTTGTTGTTGTTGGTAGTGGTAGTGGAGTTGTTGTTGTGGTAGTGGTAGTGGCAATCAGTTGTTGTTGTTGTTGGTAGTGGTAGTGGCAGTTGTTGTTGTTTGTTGTTGGTAGTGGCATTCAGATTTGTTGTTGTTGGTAGTGGTAGTGGCAATCAGTTTGTTGTTGTTGTTGGTAGTGGTAGTGGCAATTGTTGTTGTTGTTGGTAGTGGTGGATCAGTTGTTGTTGTTGGTAGTGGTTGTGGTAATCAGTTGTTGTTGTTGGTAGTGGTAGTGGTATTAAGTTGTTGTTGTTTGTTGGGTGTAGTGTCATTTCATGTTGTTGTTGTTGGTAGTGGGTAGTGGCATTCAGTTGTTGTTGTTGTTGGTAGTGGTAGTGGCAATCAGTTGTTGTTGTTGGTAGTGGTTGTGGTAATCAGTTGTTGTTGTTGGTAGTGGTAGTGGCATTAAGTTGTTGTTGTTGTTGCTGTTGTGGTAGTGTCATTCAGATGTTGTTGTTGTTGGTAGTGGTAGTGGCATTCAGATGTTGTTGTTGTTGTTGGTAGTGGTAGTGGCATTCAGTTGTTGTTGTTGTTGGTAGTGGTAGTGGCATTCAGTTGTTGTTGTTTGGTAGTGGTTGTGGTAATCAGTTGTTGTTGTTGGTAGTGGTAGTGGTATTAAGTTGTTGTTGTTGTGCTGTTGGTGGTAGTGTCATTCAGATGTTGTTGGTGATGGTAGTGGTAGTGGCATTCAGTTGTTGTTTGTTGTTGGTAGTGGTAGTGGCAAATCAGTTGTTTGTTGTTGTGGTGGTAGTGGTTGTGGTAATCAGTTGTTGTTGTTGGTAGTGGTTAGTGGCATTAAATCAGTTGTTGTTGTTGGTAGTGGTAGTGGCATTCAGTTGTTGTTGTTGGTAGTGGTAGTGGCAATCAGTTGTTGTTGTTGTTGGTAGTGGTTGTGGTAATCAGTTGTTGTTGTTGGTAGTGGTAGTGGTATTAAGTTGTTGTTGTTGTTGCTGTTGGTGGTAGTGTCATTCAGATGTTGTTGTTGGTAGTGGTAGTGGCATTCAGTTGTTGTTTGTTGTTGGTAGTGGTAGTGGCAATCAGTTGTTGTTGTTGGTAGTGGTTGTGGTAATCAGTTGTTGTTGGTGGTAGTGGTAGTGGCATTAAGTTGTTGTTGTTGTTGGTGGTAGTGTCATTCAGATGTTGTTGTTGGTAGTGGTAGTGGCATTCAGTTGTTGTTGTTGTTGGTAGTGGTAGTGGCAATCAGTTGTTGTTTGTTGGTAGTGGTTGTGGTAATCAGTTGTTGTTGTTGGTAGTGGTAGTGGTATTAAGTTGTTGTTGTTGTTGTTGTTGGTGGTAGTGTCATTCAGATGTTTGTTGGTGGTAGTGGTAGTGGCATTCAGTTGTTGTTGTTGTTGGTAGTGGTAGTGGCAATCAGTTGTTGTTGTTGGTAGTGGTAGTGGTGGTAGTTGTTGTTGTTGGTAGTGGTAGTGGTAATCAGTTGTTGTTGTTGGTAGTGGTAGTGGCAATCAGTTGTTGTTGTTGGTAGTGGTAGTGGTATTCAGTTGTTGTTGTTGGTAGTGGTAGTGGCAATCAGTTGTTGTTGTTGGTAGTGGTTGTGGTAATCAGTTGTTGTTGTTGGTAGTGGTAGTGGTATTAAGTTGTTGTTGTTGTTGCTGTTGGTGGTAGTGTCATTCAGATGTTGTTGTTGTTGGTAGTGGTAGTGGCATTCAGTTGTTGTTTTTGTTGGTAGTGGTAGTGGCAATCAGTTGTTGTTGTTGGTAGTGGTTGTGGTAATCAGTTGTTGTTGTTGGTAGTGGTAGTGGTATTCAGTTGTTGTTGTTGTTGGTGGTGGTAGTGTCATTCAGATGTTGTTGTTGTTGGTAGTGGTAGTGGCAATCAGTTGTTGTTGTTGTTGGTAGTGGTAGTGGCAATCAGTTGTTGTTGTTGGTAGTGGTGTGGTAATCAGTTGTTGTTGTTGGTAGTGGTAGTGGCATTAAGTTGTTGTTGTTGGTGGTGGTAGTGGTCATTCAGTTGTTGTTGTTGTTGGTAGTGGTAGTGGGCATTCAGTTGTTGTTGTTGTTGGGTAGTGGTAGTGGCATTCAGTTGTTGTTGTTGTTGGTAGTGGTGTGGTAATCAGTTGTTGTTGTTGGTAGTGGTAGTGGTATTAAGTTGTTGTTGTTGTTGTTGGTAGTGTCATTCAGATGTTGTTGGTTGTAGTGGTAGTGGCATTCAGTTGTTGTTGTTGGTAGTGGTAGTGGCAATCAGTTGTTGTTGTTGGTAGTGGTTGTGGTAATCAGTTGTTGTTGTTGGTAGTGGTAGTGGTATTAAGTTGTTGTTGTTGCTGTTGGTTGTGGTAGTGTCATTCAGATGTTGTTGTTGGTAGTGGTAGTGCATTCAGTTGTTGTTTGTTGTGGTAGTGGTAGTGGCAATCAGTTGTTGTTGTTGGTAGTGGTTGTGGTAATCAGTTGTTGTTGTTGGTAGTGGTAGTGGTATTAAGTTGTTGTTGTTGGTGTTGTGGTGGTAGTGGTCATTCAGATGTTGTTGTTGGTGGTGGTAGTGGTAGTGGCATTCAGTTGTTGTTGTTGTTGGTAGTGGTAGTGGCAATTCAGTTGTTGTTGTTGGTAGTGGTTGTGGTAATCAGTTGTTGTTGTTGGTAGTGGTAGTGGCATTAAGTTGTTGTTGTTGTTGTTGTTGTTGTTTGTTGTTGGTAGTGGCATTCAGATGTTGTTGTTGTTGGTAGTGGTAGTGGCATTCAGTTGTTGTTGTTGGTAGTGGTTGTGGTAATCAGTTGTTGTTGTTGTAGTGGTAGTGTATTAAGTTGTTGTTGTTGTTGCTGTTGGTGGTAGTGTCATTCAGATGTTGTTGGTTGGTAGTGGTAGTGGCATTCAGTTGTTGTTGTTGTTGGTAGTGGTAGTGGCAAATCAGTTGTTGTTTGTTGGTAGTGGTAGTGTGTAATCAGTTGTTGTTGTTGGTATGGAGTGGGTTGTTGTTGTTGTTAGTCGTTGGTAGTGGTAGTGGTAATCAGTTGTTGTTGTTGGTAGTGGTAGTGGCAATCAGTTGTTGTTGTTGGTAGTGGTAGTGGTAAAGTTGTTGTTGTTGGTTGTTGGTAGTGGGCATCAGTTGTTGTTGTTGTCAGTGGTTAGTGTTGTTCGGTAGTGGTAGTGGCATTCAGTTGTTGTTTGTTGTTGGTAGTGGTAGTGGCATTCAGTGGTATCAGTTGTTGTTGTTCAGTTGGTATCAGTTGTTGTTGTTGGTAGTGGTATTGTTGTTGTTGTTGGTGGTAGTCATTCAGATGTTGTTGTGTTGGTAGTGGCATTCAGTTTGTTGTTGTTGGTAGTGGTAGTGGCAATCAGTTGTTGTTGTTGTAGTAGTTGTGGTCATGTTGTTGTGGTTGTTGTTGTTGTTGTGTTGGTAGTGTCATTCAGATGTTGTTGTTGTTGGTAGTGGTAGTGGCATTCAGTTGTTGTTGTTGGTAATGTAGTGTGTTGGTAGTGGTCTGTTGTTGTTGTAGTGGTAGTGGTTTGTTGTGGTATCAGTTGTTGTTGTTGGTAGTTGGTAGTTGTTGTTGTGTGTGTAGTTGGTAGTGGTAGTGGCAATTCAGTTGTTGTTGTTGGTAGTGGTAGTGGTAATCAGTGTTGTTGATAGTGGTATCAGTTGTTGGTAGTGGTTGGTAGTGTGTTGTTGTTGTTGTTGGTGGCACGAGATGTAGTATTCAGTTGTTGTTGTTGGTAGTGTAGTGGTGGTGTTGGTAGTAGTTGTTGTTTGTAGTGGTTGTGCTGGTAGGTGGTAGTGTTGTTGTTGGTTGGTGGTCATCAGATCAGTTGTTGTGTTTGTTGTTGGTAGTTGTTGTGGTAGTGGGCAATGTTGTTGTTGTTGCTGTTGGTGGATTGTTTTGTTGCTTTGTGGTAGTGGTAAGTAGTGTTGTTGTTCGTTGTTCGTTGTGGGGGGTAAGTAGGCATTCAGTTGTGCGTTCGGATTGTTGTTGGTAGTGGTTGGTGTGTTGTAATGTAGTATTCAGTTGTTGTTGGTTAGTGGTAGTGGCATTCAGTTTATTGTTGTTGTTGTAAAAGAGTGGTAGTGGCAATCTGTTGTGGTGGTAGTGGCATCAGTTGTTGTTGTTGTAGTAGGTTATAAGTTGTTGTTGTTGTGACTGTTGGTAGTATGTTGTTGTTGTTGTTTAGTACATTCATATGTTAGTTGTTGTTTGGTAGTAGAGTAAATGGCATAGAGGTTTGTTGTTGTTGGTAGTGGGTATGCGGTGGAAATCGTTGTTGTTGTTGGTAAACAATCAAGTTTTGTCGGGTTAGTTGTTGGTCAGGTTCGTTGTTGTGGTAGTGGTTGTGGTAGTTGTTGTTGCGGTAGTTGTAGTTGGTATTAAGTCTGTTGTTCGTTGTTGTTGTTGCATTGTTGGTGTAGTGGCGTGAGTAGTTAGTAAATTCGGTTGTTGTTGTTGTTCGGTAGTAGTAATTCAGTTGTTGTTGTTGGTAGTGGTCTTGTGGTTGTTGTTAGGTTGCATTAAGTAGGAATTCCAGTGAGTGGTAAGAAAATTAACTGTTGTTGTTGTTGCGGTCAGTGATATACTTGGCATTCAGTTGTTGTTGCTACAGTTGTATGTATCTTTGCAATAGGTGTTGTTAGTGCGTCATGTAATTTCAGATTTGTTGTTGCTTGTAAATCAGTACAAAACTGGGTATAAGTGGTTATTAAGGTTGTTGTTGTATGGTAGTAAGGTAGAGTGTCAGTGGTTGTTTCTAGTTAAGATGAGTAGATGGCCTATGTTGTTGTTGTTGGTAAGTGAGTAAAGTGAATCAGAGTTGTTGTTGATTGGTGAATAAAATGGTAGTGGCATTCAGTTGTATGTTGTTAAGAGGTAAGTGGTTGATAAGGTGGAAAAGTTGTCTGTTGGTCAAAGGATGGTAGTAGTGGATAGTTGCATTGTTATGTTGTTGGTAAATGGTCTGTGTCAGTTGTTGTTGTTGGTAAGTGGTAGTTGGCAGTTGGTTCGTTGGAGTTCAATTCAAGATTGTTGGTAAGAAGAAAATTGTTGGTGCAAGTGTGTGGCTATAAGTTAGTATTCAAGTAGGACAAAGTGTTGTTTGTTTCCGGTAGTTGGTAATTGTTGTTGGTTTTTAAAAGGTACGCAGTCGGCATCATCAGTGATTTTTGGTGAATAAACTCAAAGAAGTGAGGCCAATTAGCAAGTGCAATCAGTTGTTGTTGATTCGTGATAGTGTTGTGTAAAAAAAGTTGTTGTTGTTGTTCAGGGGTTAAGGTCAGCAAATTCAAGATGTTGTATATGGTTGTTTTGGTAGTGTAGTGGTACGTGGCATTATTGTTGTTCGGGGAGATAGTATTGAGAAAGTTAGAGGGTAAATCAAGTAATATGTTGATTAGAGGTAGCTGGTCGAAGTATTCGATGATGTAAGTTGTTGTGTAGGATCGATGTTCAAGTACGGAGTGTTCATTCATAGATGTTGTTAGATCATGTGAAAGTGTAAGCGTAGGCAGTTGGTGATGTTTTTGGTAGTGTAGTCGGATCAGTGGCCCTCAGTTGTCATGTTGTTTTGTCGTCGGTTTTGTAATCAGTTGTTTTTGTTGCTGAGTCAGTGGTAGTGGCAATAAGTTGTTGTTGTTGTTGCATGATTGAGGTGCTAGTGTCTTCAGATGTTTAGTGGTTTGTAATAGACAATAGTAAGGTAGTGCATTAAGTTGGTGTAGTGGACCAAGTGGCAGGTTGCGATCAGATTAATACCGCAGTTAAAGATGGCAATCAGTGTTGTTGTTGGTAGTTTTGGGGTCAAGTTGTTGTTGTGTATAGTGGTAGTGGTATAAGTTTTGTTGGACTCAATGGTTGCGGTGGGTAGTGTCATAATTAGTTGTTGTATGTTACGCCGTAGTAATTCGTAAGTTGGCTTCAGACTGTTGTTGTTCGCTAACGGTAGTGTCACGTCGCATTCAGTTGTTGTTTTGTCGTGGTAGTTGGTAGTGGCAATCCAGTTGTTGTTGTGGTAGTGGTAGGGGCATATACAGTTGTTGTTGTTTGTGTGCTTTTGTGGTAGGTGTCATTCAGTACGTTTGTTTGTTGTTAGTTAGTGGTAGTGTACATCAAGTTTGTTGTTGGATGGTGGATAGTGGCAATCAGTTGTTGTTGTTAAGTTGTAGTGTTGTTGTGGCATAAGGTTGGTTGTTGGTTAGTATTTCGGTGTGGCAGATGTTGCTGGGTATACAGTTGTTGTTGTTGTTGGTAGTGTAGTGGCAATCAGTTGTTGTTGTTGTTGTAGTGGGTAGAAAAAATTGTTGTTGTTGGGTAGTGGTTGTGGCACTTAAGGTTGTTGTTGTTGGTAGTGGTAGTGGCATTAAGTAGTGGTCATTTGTTTGTTGTGTTGGTGTTTGCTTTAGTTGTAGTTTTGGTGCATTCATCAGTTGTTTGTTGTTGTGGTGGTAGTTGTCATTTCTGTTGGTGTAGTGGTAGTGGTAAATCAGTTGCTGTTGTTGTTGGTTAGTGGCATAGTTAGTTGGTAGTGGGGCATCAGTTGTTGTTGTTGGTGTTGTGGTGGTAGGGGCATTCAGATGTTGTTGTTGTTGGTAGGGTAGTGGCATTAGTTGTTTGTTGTTGGTGTTGGTAGGGAATCAGTTGTTTTGTTGTTGTAGTGGTAGTGGCATGTTTGTTGTTGTTAGGTATGTTTGTGGTAATCAGCTGTTTGTTGTTGTAGTAAGTTGTTGTTGTTGTTGTTGTTGTTGTAGTGGGCATTCAGATGTTGTTGGTGGTGGTAGTGTAGTGGCATTAGTTGTTTGTTGTTCGTTTTGTTAGTGGTAGTGGAATCAGTTGTTGTTGTGGTATGGTTTTGGTAATCAGTTGTTGTTGTGGTAGTGGAGTGGTTAAGTTGTTGTTGTTCTAGTTGTGTTGTTGGCTGTTGGTGTAGTGTTTATTCAGAATAATTGTTGGTGTTGGTAGTAGGTAGTGGCATTCAATTGGTTGTTTTTTGTTGGTAGTGGTAGTTTGTAGTGTGCATCAGTTGTTTGTTGTTGGTGGTGTAAGTGGCAACAGTTGTTGTTGTTGGGTCCGGAGTAGTAGGGGCATTAAGTTGTTGTTGTGGTGTAGTGTCTGTTTGTGCTGTGGTAGTGGTTAGTGGTCCATTTGCAGATGTTGTTTGTTGTAAGTGTAGTGGCAGTGGAATTTCAGTTGCTTTGGTGTGTAGGTGATAGTGGCAATCAGTTTGTTAGTGTTGTGGTAGTGTTCTTAGTTGTTGGGAGGGCATTAAGTTGTTGTTGTTGTTGTTGTGTTGTTGTGTGGGGTATGGCCATTCGATTATTGTTGGTTGTGGTAGTTGGTAATTGGCAGTTGTTGTTGCATTGTTAAGTGGTATTGGTGATTAAGTTGTTGTTGTTGTTGTTTTGTTGGTGGTAGTG
>JAJSRW010002104.1:0-54098 GCA_022414725.1 Microglena sp. YARC | reverse complement strand
CACAGAGAGAGATAAGTCCGCGAACCAGAGGTTGTTTTGTTTAAGGATGATGCCGGTTGACCACCTTGTGAATGCACGGGAATCGTAAAGATTGTAGAGATCCTGTGTGGGATCTCCTGGAGTCCTGTTGAAAGAAAGATCACATATCCAGACACTAGCGGAGCCCCCGCACTGGCTCGGAAGTGCTCAGGCAACTGTACAAAATGACCAGATGCACAAGGCATGGGGCATAAGTCACTCACGTGCGGAATGGGCAGTGTACCACCCGAATATACGTCACTGTTGCTCTGAAGGGCATCTGGCGGGAGTTCGTGATTGCGACGTCTCGCAAAGATAACGGTCGTATAGTCCATGCAATCGATGCACTCCAATGCATTCCTCATGAGGCAAGGCGAGGCTCATCGGTGCATGATGTGTAATCGCTTGGATGAATTATTGGATTGGGATAACAACTCTTCGATGGTGATTCCAACTTTGGATGGGATTCCAAAATCTTTGACGCAGGCAGCACCCAATGTTTCTCTAACTTCTTACCAAAGTGCAGTACAAGGAATACATGATTTGTTTTTTTATACTATGAATGCAAAACATTGAAACCTGCCAATGACCCAATCATATATTGTAATGAGTGGCATTTGGTCCCTACAAATGGCCCGTTCCAAGCAAAGAAACCTCCTTACATTACGCATTTGCACATCAACACGACCCGTGTTCCTTTTTGGGCCACGGTAGGGGAAGAGGCGATCGCTTAAGTGCGGCTGGTCCTTCAATTGGTACACGTCTCGAAAGTACGCAAAAGAACGATACGGAGTCTGCAGGATGGAGGAGCCGTGATTAAAAAAAGAACCACGATATTCTCTAACATCCTGCAATTTGGTTGATTCAAAATCGTAATTGGTGTTCCACTGCCCGTGGGGTTGCTACAACATAGGTTTACACGTAAGGTGTGCGTACACGAGTCGGTTTTCATTTTCGTATTCCGTGACTGTAAGGATTCGGTTGTCAAATCTTTTCGTTCAAGATCATGACCATCACGTTCGATTATAATGTGGCTCAATTTTATTTTTATAAAGAACTGTATTTATAACATAGTGACGAGCCAAAAAAATGCAAGAGACTACTATCGTGTTTATCACATTATGCTACTACCTGTCTAATAATCACCTGCATTTTTGGAGGGGTAATGCGCGCAGATAACACCGGTGTTGTTCCAAGTACCCCCCACCAATAATGGGCGGCAGCTTATGGATTGCCCATGGAGCAGTTCAACGAAGAGGAGGAAAGTGTTTCGACTGAAGATGTAAATTCCACAATGAAGATATTTGGGTGGAGGAAACCCCATGGAAGTACAAAGGATGGAAACCGTCGAGGGTATGGAGAATAATGAAGAAGAGGATTACCCCGATTTGGTAGCCCCCAGGCATTACATCTCTGAGGAGTTTGCTTCTTATTATTAAGCATCTGACAACTCTTGAAACGAAGCATCAACCATATTCCACGGATGCAAAAGGTCCCACCCGTAGTCTTCCATGTCGCCGCCACTCGCAACACATCATTGGTATCCTTAATGGAGGTCCAGAGGTGCGACAGTAAATCGATTGTGTAGGGAGGAGGGATGATGTGGAACGCAACAACTCTCGATCTCAGGTAGACGTCCAACATTGCGCGCATGCGATTTGTGATGCAGCGTTCAAATTCGCATCTTCTATAATCGCTAAATGTGTCACGCAGATGCTCCACCCACCGAAGACACGCACAACCCTTTGAGGGAACGTCCAGACAAGTCAAGAAAACACTCTTCGTCCGTCAATTGCGCGGTCGCAAAGCGTGATACGCAATGAAAAGGCGATTCATGGTTGTTGTTCTCTTGAAAACACTAGCTCGGCAAATATGGAGAAGAAGTTAACGTCATGTTCATGTGGATGGCTCTGTTGCCCACACCCAACCATTCTTCTCTTTACTTCGAAGGACCTAAAAAGTTTTCGTATTCGAAAGTCCGTGGAAAAACGGAAGCTGAAAAAATGGTCGTGGCAAGTAATGGTTCAATACCATGTCGGCAGGGAATCACCACCCCATCATCGTCGTCTTTCGTCGTCCTCATTCTCATCATCCATCGTACGTCGTCGTCGTCGTCCATCATTATCACCATCGTCGTCGTCCCGTTGTCGAGTTCGGCTTTGTTCCTGAGAGTAAACGCGAGAAAATTAGGGTTGTAATCTGGATTGAGTTCGGTTCGGAATGGGACCCCCGTGTCGCGTTTCGAGGGGACGTAGTACTTGATGTTTATCAGAATCTGGTGATTTACACCCTTGAAGTCATAGAGCACGCCCGTCGAACAACTCAAACGGAAGCTGAGTCGACTCAGTTTCCTATCGGGTGGAATGGCTTCCTCACGAGCGACACTGAGGAAGTCGAAACGAAGGTGCGCGAGTTTCGCTCCCCGCCCTCGCGAGTTTGAAAACACTCCCACCGGTCGAATAGCGACTTGATCTTCCGGAGCTGCACATGTGCTCCTCTATCTCGGGGCATCTAAGGGTGTGAAGCGAGGCCCTGCAAGGTTGACGATGCCGGGGGGACCAAGTGTGTTCATGTACGCCTGCGTGTCCTTGTCTAGCGTGAGGATGCTCATGCAGCACGGAAGCCCCCGCTCAACCCACTCCCTAGGAATATGGGCTGAAATGTGCATTCGTGTATGCATGGGACTGGGCGTGTGTCGTCAAAGCCTAAAAGTGACGCGGCGGAAGAGATGAACGCCTCCGTTGACGGGTCGTAGTTTGTGCATGTAACGAAATTATATTAGTCGACGCTTTAAATATGATCTTGTTTTGTCTATCCGCAGCCGCCCTGTTGCTGGCAACCACGTCAATTGAGATTGGTGCGAGCAACTCTTGCATGTAACGTGATGAGGGATGAAATGTTTATAATTTCCGACGATCATATTGAAGAAGTGAACACCACAAGACATGCGCGCCGCCCCATTGGAAATGATGCTATCGAATTCGGACGACGTCACATGCAGACAGACGTAATACACAATGTCGTACAGAGGCGTGTCCGGTCCTACTCCACTGAATACCGACTGCATCCATATGGTACTCGATGGGATGATGGAGAAGTTCAGTGACGTTGAGTGCGTCGCAAGCCACTCTGCTAGTTCTCGGTTGGCGGGCGAGCCCGATGGATTCACCAACTCGACGACATCGTCCGTGACCGCGCCTCCACGTTTGCTACGTTGAACACGTTCGTGTTATTCACTGTCTCGCGACTGGGCCTAAACGGGACGCCTGAGAAGGAGTACCTAACAAACACGGCGTGTGTGGGGTGCGACCTGAGCTGTGTAATCAGGGCGACACCTTGTTGTTCATCAACCTTATGTTGCAGCAAAGGATGCGCAGATAGATTGTTGCAATCTACTGTAGCTAAATAATGAGAGGGGTACTCGTCTTGCACGGCTTTATCGAATAGGGGATGCTGTGATAAGGTCTCAAGCTCCTTACGTACATCGTCGTGCTTTTCAACGATCCCTGTAACACATCGACCGTGACAATCCTCAACTCATTGTTGTGCGAATCTACATTGTACATCGTGCTTGGAATAGCAGCATCGAGTATGTCCAGTCCGAAGACATACTTGACGGGTTCCTCAAACTTCACAACATAATCCGACGGTGT
Source organism: Microglena sp. YARC (assembly GCA_022414725.1). Classification (NCBI taxonomy): domain Eukaryota; kingdom Viridiplantae; phylum Chlorophyta; class Chlorophyceae; order Chlamydomonadales; family Chlamydomonadaceae; genus Microglena; species Microglena sp. YARC. Next base: position 50,427 of record JAJSRW010002104.1, on the reverse strand, counting down.
GCGATTGTACAGACGGTTGCGTTTGCTTGAATCTATGAACAACGTGAGCGAGTCGGACACAGAATTCTGAACAAGGTAGTCAACATCCTCAATGGGCATCGTTGGGTCAGAGGTGCTTTTTACACAAACAAACTTAAGAAATCATGTTGCGAATTCTTTAACCGATAAAAGTTGTAGATCCTGTTGTTCTTCAATACATCAACTCCGAACAGGAACACTACCACCTTCAGCAACCGCGCACGTCCACCCTCCATATAGGCACATTTAATGATATCATTCACAATCAATCCGCACGGCGTGCCGTATACAAGGGTATCTTCGGACATTGCGACTAACTTGCCCAGTCTATCGTATGTCCGAATCAAGGATCGGTCACACATCTCAGTGTAGAGACGCATCAAACTCAACTCAACATTATATGAGGCGTAACCGCCATCATCATCATCATCATCATCATCATAATCCATGTTGCCATAAAACTAAAAACGGAAGTCCTGATCACTCACTCTATCCACAACCTGTATGACTTGGAATGTCTTTACACCATTTTTTGGAAACAAATGTGAAGGTGGTACACACGACGCTCAAGCATCCTTTGTCTTGAGTGTGGGGCAGAAGGATACGGCATCACGAGTGCTACCGACAATGTCCATCGTGTCAGGAGACTGAATGTCTGGTAACAAATTCCCCCAAGTATTTGAAATTCCCATGAATGCTACAAGCGATGGGAAGCATGTGTGGTATGGGAAATCCGAATCGAAAACTCTACGAGACGAACGGATGTTCAGCACGGTCAGCAATGGCATATGGAACTCTCCTACGGATGTGGAGCAATCTGTGTTGTGTATGTCCAGAAAACGCAGCTGGCTGAGGCTCTCTATCCCTGCAATGGACATCAAATGCATGTCTGCGCAGTACAGATCCTGAAGCGTGTTCCTGCACACACCGGTCCTAAACGGAACGAGGGAATCGACTGACGTCCCCGATATGTTTAACCTCTTCAGATTGGGGAGTGCGGCGAACATCTCGATGTCCTCAACCTCATTGCTATTAGAGCAGGACACATGCACCAAATTCGCAAAGGACATATGGGAAAGACTCCACTGGGTGCCGCTCGAAACGAAGGTATCTTCACCGATAGATCCGACATGTTTGACACCACTGCTTTGAACTGCTTGCTCACGCACATCAGGCGCACCAGGTACCCCATGTGCATCTCATCACCCTTGCATGTAGACCATGATGACACGATCTTTTCCAAGATTTCGTCCGGGAAGAAAAATTCCGCCGAGACCTCTCATGTACATCCACGTCTATAGCATCCGCAGTGTCCAGCTCCATGGAGAAAGACTCTGGAGTGTACGGGACATCTGTTGTCATAGGTGATACTACCACAGATGGTACTACCAAAGGCGATGACGACGATGTAGTGTTGTCTCCTCCTACCACAACATTGGATGGTTGTTGTCCTGCTAGCTCAATCACGAGCTCATCATCATCCTCAGAACTGCTACTATCGGTGTCTTCTAGTTGGCCTTCTATCGCCGCAATTGTGGCTCTCAACTTGCGCATCCCTCCGTGTTCTGATGGCAGAATCGGGCGCTCGCCTCCAGAGAGTATCTGTAGAATGGGTATATCATCAAGCTTGATGCAAAACACCGACACACTTGTTGCTTGTCCATCCATGGCGCTGGTAGCAAAACCATTGCGTAACCGCGAATGTATCTCTGCTCTCGACAACGGGAGTTCTCCAATGCGTACAGACATCACCTCCGATCCTTCAACTAGTACGGACAATACGTGTGCATTAATCGAGTCATCGTTTGACGAAGAGTTTTCAGAGGCTAGCACCTCCTTCAACCGGTTAAGGCTGGTCGCTAAAGCGTCGGGTATCGACATAGGGAGGAGTGTGGTTCAATGCGTGAAATCAGTAGTTTATCGTTCCAGAATAACAAACATCGCTTCGAAGTGAGTGTATTATACTACAAAAATTAGGGTTAGGGCAATGATATCATGCGGCTTTTGGCGAAGCCGCTTTCTGTATATCAGGCTACACTCGGCGGAACATATAAATTAAACCGCTTTCTGGAGTGTACGCATTGCACATCAACAAAGACCCCGTGTTATTTTGGGCCACGGTACCGGCGATCGCTTAAGTGCGATTGTGTACCGAATTGTTTCCCGGAGATGCCCCACTGCACTTGCGGTCGATGCACCCGTGCAGTTTATCTTATTTCTCGCTCATTTGTTTATCGAACCGGATATCTTTATCGATCGTCATGTTGTGTATTATACGCTTGTTCTGACATTCACAAACGCAAAGTTCAATGAAATGATTCCTGTCAACATGAAAAATGATGAGTAAGCCCATTATGCTCAAGTACGACTCAGTCGATTTATGAGAGAGGTGAATCGAATCTTCAATGTTGTACAATATCATAATAATGTCTTCGACGTCGTCGCTCTCGCTTTTCATTGCTGACACCCGCCGTCGTTTGCGATTTTTGTGGATACCCATTCTCTTACCCAATAGCACACCAGCTTCTCCTTCATCTTCATCTTCAGATACAACAGGATCGGCAGATGGGATCAGTGATACCAGATTCAGTGATACCAGATGGGTCAGTGATACCAGATGGGTCAGTGATACCAGATGGATCTTCCTTTGTATGAGAGAGAGTAACATCAACGTCATCGCTATCAGAATCTGTACCAACCATTTGTTTTTTTACCGGAATGCAACCTCATCGTTCGTTACAGGTAAAGTGGGACAAACCTTTACTGTGGTATCAAATAAAGTGGGACACACCTTATACTCGGAGTATCGAGAACCTCTTAAACTCCCACAAATAAGAATCAGGTGGTGGTGGAGCTATTTTTTTTCCCACATTCTATATCTCCAAGGCATATGAGCATTTCCTCATGATCGTTCACTCTTGAGCTCAACGATACTAATGAGATTCCAATGGCCGCGAGTATCGATATCGCTACGATGAATAGCACGACGTTTCCAACCAGGTGCATCTTTTTTACATCATCTAAACATTTAATTTATAATCGCAATCCTCGGGTATCTGCGCATTCCAGACGCGTAAAAAAAGGTTCACAATCAGAAGAAAGTCGCAACAGGTCAAGGCGCAGGCAGGCACATGGAACATCAGCTTGATTTAACAAATTGCATCGACAAGACAGATGTTTCGGGATGTTATTGGGAAGGCAATGATGAGTCATGTGTAACCAACGTTTCACAACACATGAAAACCCTTTGCTCGTCGCACACACATCTCATGGCATGCAAAAATAACATATCCTCATATTTCCTGTCCCACAAATGGGATATGTTCAAAAAGTTCGCAAATGCCTACGAGAGCATCTATTCTCCCACGTTCCACGGGAGCAGCTACGGCGTTTCCCTCTACAGACCGATAAGTCGGTCTTTCTTCAAGCTCTGGGAGATTTTGCACGACTTTGAACCAGACCTCAGGTTCGGGAGAATGGCTCAATGTAAAAAAACACCCGGTGCGCGCCGCATTTCTTGCTGAGGGCCCAGGAGGCTTCATGGAGGCGTTCACCAAGTATCGCTACGATTACGGAACATGCGAAGGTGACGAGTACCATGGGATAACACTCGTAGACCGGTCAAGTCGCTCTATTCCAGGATGGAGAATCGCACCTATTCGCCGGTTGGCAAGGTCAGGCAACGCATGCGGAGTATGGCTGCACAACGGGGAGGATGGAACAGGCAACCTGTACAACATTTGCAACGTCGATAATTTCGTTGATGCCGTAGGTGGGAAAGGCACCGTAGACTTCGTGACAGCAGATGGAGGCTTCGACTTCAGTGGAAACTTCAACCACCAAGAAGAAAGAGCCATGCAACTCGTGGTGGCACAGCTGTATACAGCTATGTGTCTGCAAAAACATAACGGGGTGCTAGTCATAAAAATATACGACATACACACGATCGCGATCGTACAACTCCTATATATCGTTCGTTGCGCATACAACACGGTGAGGATCGTGAAGCCATTCACAAGTAGACCGGCAAACTCAGAGAAATACGTCGTCTGTTCCGGGTATAATATGAACCAACCTCAAGACAACGATACTGATGATTGTACTCTTACAGCGTTACGAAAAAATATGCGAGGAGCTTGTCCTTGCTCCGTTTGAAGAACACGAAAACATCATCGTAAGCTCGCTAAGGCATGTTTTCACCACCATTCAAAGAAAACCCACGTTCGTATCGTTTCTCGAATGGTTGTGTCCACAGAACACCTTCTTTGTTGAAAACCAAATATGCGCCATCGAGAATGTCATAACGCTTATCGGCAAAAAAGGAAACGAGTGCGACCAAACCCAACAAATGAAAACAACCGCATCACTCATCGAATCATCTCTAGAACAATCGATCAAATGGTGCGCCAAGTACAACATCCCGTACAATTTATCCACGGAAACCGCAAGTCTGCTTGAGCCAAACCGCAGAACCACAAGTACTCTCGTACTCCAAACCCCAAACCCTTGACAATACCTATATTTAATCGACGACGCTCTTTCCAACACATAACTATCGTATTCATTTTCGACTCGTTTTCTCTTAACGGAGCTTCGCTTTACCTGACAAAAATAACCACAATGACCACCGTGTGGGGCGACTGGTACGATCCGTGGACTCATCAGAAGAAATGCCTGAAGTGGTGCCAAAGCATGGAGGCCTACGACGTGGAATCTCAGTACATGAAGCAGTGGAGAAACACCAACGAGCGCCCGAGGATGGGGATAATGGGTATGCCACCAGGAAGCGGCAAGACAGCGATCATGGCGTCTTTGGTGCTCAACACATCAGAGTGCAACGCGGACACTCATGGAGTTAACCCATACGACACGGTCAGGGATAAATCCTCCTCTTCCACACGTTGCTACGCCAGCATCCCCATGATGAGTAAAGAGGATATGCGCGTCTGGGGAAACGTGACATTCGTCATCGCAAGTGCAAACCTTGTCTCCTACTGGTATGACACCATGAATAAGATGGGTGTACCGGAAAGTCGCATCATATCTGTCCCATCGCACGTCAAGATGTGCACTGAGACGCTGGTAGACAACATTTCAAACGCGAAAGTGGTCATATTTTCTCCTGCTTCCTACAGTCGTCTTATGAAAAGGCTCAACTCTTCAAACACGCACAGATGTGTGCGAAGGTTGATCATCGACGAAGCCGACTCGTTATTGGTTCCTAGTGGTATATTGATCCCAAACATCTTCATTTGGCTGGTCACCGGCACACACTCTTCAAGTACGTACAAATACCCCCAGTACATGAGGCACTTGATCACTATGCCACCCATCAAATGCGACAGATACGTGGTGTCGGTGCATGTGGACATGACAAGGTACCCTCCTGTCGTGTTCAATCAACTGAACGAGTTCACTAAAACGTTGGACACCCTCCATGCGGTACGGAAGCTGGACATTCAAAGCGTCAATGATATCCAGAAGTCGCTACCTACGGATACGATACAGCTCGGAAAGCTGATGAAAAATGTCACCTACCAAGATTCTTTCCTGGAGCTGACCTGTCAGAAGTACTGTTTTGTGTCTCTAAGAGAAATAGACAAGTGCAACAACACTGTCCGCATGCCATGCTGCAGCAGGAGGGCTGACGCAGCGTTCCTTGCAAAGTTTTATGATATTTGCTTTGAGCAGCGAAGAAAGGATGGAAAGCTGTGCATCCCTGTTTGCAGAGGTTGCGACGCACTGCTTCCTCTAGACTTCACGACACAGTTGCCAGACCCTGTAAGCGAAGAGGAGTTCTTGGACAACTTTGATCGCATGCGAACCGTGCGGTCGACCATCGACCTTGTGCACACGATTCTACAGGATGCGGAGCAGAGACGCGATCACGTCAACATCATCGTTTTTAGGGACACCACTATGGGCGAAGATATGCAGGAATTGGTAGAGAAGTGTGTGTCTAGGTTTGGATACACGACGCAGCTGATTGGGACCTACCTGACACAGGAGAAGCAACTGTTGAAGTTTGGAAAGGAGAAGACGGTCCTCATAATGAACACAGGGTCTGCACAAGGACTGAACATTCCCCAAGCTGATGTCATTATCGTGACGCACACCCTCACTCCAGCGAAGTTCAAGCAGCTGGTCGCACGAGCACGGAGGCCACCACGAACGAAGTTGGTGAAGGTGTTCCACATGCAACTTTGTGGATTCAATTATGATGAATAAAGCTGAACATCACGATCGTCATGGATTCGGTTTCGCCATTCTTCTTCATACAATTGTTTCAAATAATTTTGGGACACTCAGTATAATTTGAATGATATCCCCTGAAACCAGATTACATCAAAACGTTTTCGGGTTACAATTTGTGATGTAGCATGGGGTCATGTTGGTACATTGAGAATTGGAATTGATTCAATATACTGTAACATTATTTAACTAAAATTCAACAATAATCAGTTTTTTTTCGTGTGATAATCAGCTTGTCTTCCACGTGTTCGAGTCTGTCTACTAGCTCCTTGATGCTCTCTACAAGCAATCCCGCAAGATTGCCGTAGGCAACGCTAAGCGACCCGCATGGGGTGCGGTACACTGCCTCGGGTAGGATTTCCTGAACCTCTTGCGCGATGAGACCGGTGTGTCGTCGCCTCGTATCCGAACCATCACCGCTTATGGAATCTTTCATGAAGAAAGTGCACCCGCGCATCCCTCTGACGCGGTGAAGCGGGTCCTCGATTACGACCACATCCGTCTTGGCGTCTCTGTCAGATAGAGTGACAACGGTACCAGTGGCGAATATGTCGCCTCCCACTGCGAGACGCACGTTCGTCAATGTCGGGTCGGGGTTGGATGTTCCTATCCCGAGAGTCTCTCCGATATGTGCATCATGTCCCGCACTTGCACCGTCACCTTGAGCTCCGAACTCCCGTACCCGGCGTCACCCTCCTCCACGACGAGCGCCCCACCACAGAGGGTGGCGACGCCCCCGTTGAAGGAGGTCGCCCCTATGGTAAGAGCGCCCATGCACTCCATGTCGGACCTCACGGTGGCGGAGTCGAACCCCACGACGAGGTTGCTGCACAGCGACGCGTACTGGGCGGTGGCGTACAGGTTGTTGCTGGACTCGAACCCTGCCGCGAATGAGTCCGTAGAGATGCGCACGTACCCTTCAGCGAGAGAGACGTTCGATGGCGACATCCATGAAAAGTCACCGTACCCTACCGTCAACGTGTCCAACACAGAGATGTTCCCGGATGACTGTACCACCCCCACCACATTACTGCCCCCCCCCCAGCAATCAAACCAGACGCGTTAGGGTTCTGGATGTTCAGAAGATCAGACGGGCCGCGTATGCGGTAGGCGTCCACGCGCTCCCACTTACGGCGGTAGTCGAGGTAGGTGTCGGAGAACCCAAGGCCCCGCGTCTCGGGATACATCAGCTGGTACATGTCGTACACGAACTCCTTGGAAGGTACCGCGTCTGGTCCGGACGGGAAGACGCCACCGGACTGCATGGCCGTCCTAGCGAAGGACACTCGCGCCTGGCGCAGTGGATCGTATATCCTTATACCGAACGCATCGAAGTACCAGATGTGCTTGCGAGAGCAGCCCTCACGCGGGGGTTGGTCGAGGGGGCGAGCAGTATGCGTGATCTCTCGTAGGATACCTCTAGGACTGCAGCCTCCACTATGAACCCGTTGTCGTGCTGGACTAGACGGATGCGGTCGTCCGGTTGCAGGTCGTTCGATGTGAAGTCGGCTACCAGGTTGATCGAGTACGGGAAGTTCGATCCGGCCTGGTATAGAGTGCGAACCTTGGCTCCGCACATGAGCGTCGCTACGAACACTCCCCTTCGGTCTATAGACGGCGAGAACGGGTCCACGCCGTCTACCCCCGCGATCGCGTCGCGGATGACGCGGTTTAGTATGCTCACGTTCGACTGCGCGCCTATGTAGACTTTGGCGTCGAAACCCACCGGTAGCGTGGGCATGACATTGGGTAGGTTCGAGTAGGCGTCGAAGTGAACCAGGGCATCCTCGATAGTGCGCACGTTGCTGTACGCGGATAGCTCCGGATTTAGGTAGAGCAGAGTGTTTATATCTTGGACATCGGACAAGGGCGCTGCTGCATACCCAGACATATATGTTTTCTATTACACATATTTTCAAATTAAATGCGACAGTTCAACGGACCGGGCATCTGGTGCGAATCAGGCTAGCGAGTCGTTCCGGAGACTCTAAATTCTGAGTAGAAATTTCAAAAAATCCGCCGGGATGCAGGAACACGCCCATTACAGGTACAAGGAAAGCTTTTACATTGTTTGCTTCGACGAAGCAGGATTATAAGTTGTGTCCCACTTTATTTAAGAAATATTGTATGTTTCATTTTACTGTTCCACCGACTGTAGTCGGCGGAATAATAAAATTTGATAACAAGTGTATACAAACGATTGTACAAATGAATCAACAGACACAACACCAAATGTACGATGGAGCAATCAGCAGCCGCATAACATCTGGTAGTGCCGGAAGCTGTGGAGGCGCTGCCAATAATGGCGGTAGCGGTAGGTGCCCCCCTAATAAATTGGTGGGTGCGCCTTACACTATGTCCCCTTCGTGTGTGTACACCGCTAGCGGGGAATACGTATGTGGTGGTGGTGGCGACGGCTCTCGTACGTCATTCGGGGGCGACGGCTCTCGTACGTCATTCGGGGGCGACGTCTCTCATACGTCATTCGGGGGCTATGCGGTCTCCTCCACAGGAGGGGTCCCTGTCTCGACATCCCAACCCTCGTCTTGCAGTTCGTTCTACCATGACACGTACGATGCTATGAAGTCTCCATCGCATCCCCAGAGGCACTTCGAGGAGGTGTGGAAGAACTTCAATGGACAAGATGCAGGACTCCGTCCCATGGCCATTGGTGGGTCTCTTGCTGCGACTGAAATAATCAAGTACCGGTGAATGTGCATAAGGGTAAATAATGAGTTGTCATAAAAACAAGTTGCAACCTCCGTTTTTTGTAACTAAGTCGAGACGAAGCCACCATGATGTCTAGGGCAGATATACTGATGCTATCGTTGTCCCAGTTTTTTAGCACACGGACGCACATCATGCGCCTGGTCTATCTGGTTGAACCGTCTTCTGCAGCAACAGCTTGGGCTTCTTCTACTGACGTTTCAAAGATATCCTCCAAGATATCTCTTCGGTTGATTGACTGGTTTGTGACGAACTATGCCAAAACGCACAACGTGGTGATACACAGCCCAATAGCATCGCTTCCTCTTAATGTGTACCGACAATACCGTATGCAGCTTAAGGCTTACTCCAAACAGCAATTCGACCCTTTCCGCCGCCGCGACCGAATACTGTTCCACTACGGATCGGAAAACATAGAGACGACGGTCGGGCAACTGAACTTCTTCCGGTGGATGATCGAGAACCGCATACTGGAGTACGTAGAAGAGCATGTGGATGAGATCGAGGCAGACATGATCTCTAGCACGCAACACCGCACCTGCAATGACGACCTCCCCTCACTAGATAATTTCCCCAAAAGAGTTTCCTGTCCTTCATCGCAAGCAGCGTGCACCACCACCACTTCTAAACCCAACCTGTGTAGGATGAGTCGGGTGAAGGGAGATTGTGTGGTAAGCTTTGAATAAAAATGGGATATGCATTTTAAACACGCTTTTACGAAATGAAGAAAAGTTCTCAGGAAACGCCTTCGTACCCCCACTGGAACTCTTGGAGCGTGTGGAAACACAGAAACCCTGTAATGAGTTTTGTGGGGAAGAATTTCTTCTCAGGCTTGATCTCGGCTATCGGCTCGGTCTTGATGTACATCATTATATTCTACTTGATTTTCGTTCCTGGGGACAAGACGAAAAGCGACAAAGATAATAATGACACTTCCAGAACACTTTCGACCGCTCTACAACTTCGCTCTCCGTTATTGTACCAAAGAATGGATGACAAAAATGTATGAAAACGAGCCTGTTGTTCTCAGGATCAGGCTCAAACCATTACAACATACGTTTCATTGAAGTGTTAATTTTTTGGGGGGGGGTAAGCAGGTTGCTGCTCATGTGCGCCTGGACAGGGCGCATAAACCCCCCGAATTTTCGCATCGCAAGTTCAATGAGCAGGCACATATTCGCTTTATTCCGGGGCAAGGAACCCTCCTCCTTCTCGAGGAGCACACGGAGTGTCGCGTCGCTCGAGACGATACGCAATATTGCGGGCCACAATGCGCCGGTTCTCAAGGACGACGTGCTCCCACAGACGCTCCCACGCACGTTAGATGTCGTTGCCAACTTGAACGTGAACGCATCCTTGCTAGTGACCCTGTCCATGAACCCCAACTTGACATAAGGATCGTCCATCACAGATACAGTTGACGATTCTGGAGTCGTAGGGGACACGATCTCTCCGACAATACAAGGACGGAATATAGGGGTCTCAGTGTTCTTTTCATCAGAGGGGACGAAACACATGGGTCGGCGCACCTTGGTTGGGGACGCAATGTCGTAAGGGTTTCGGAACACGATCGTAAGGCTCTTCTTGTCTATATAATTCTCAAGCACACCAGCGCGTCTCAAACTATCCCTAACATGTTGCGCGAGTCCATTATGTTTTGTTGTATTTTTATGACTCTTGGTAGATGATGATGATGCTGATGCCACCACAACCGCAAGTTCCTCCAGTTGCGTTCTAGGAAGTCGATCCACAACATAGTCCAATAGCTCCGACCGGAATCGATCCGCGACCTTCGACGGCAACGAGCTCTCTAAAGCAACGACCCGTCTTGCTACCATGTCCATAGCCCCCTCCGCCTTGGTTGCGTGTTCTAAAATATTAAGAGGCATCCATTTGTTCGTGTTTGATTCGTCGTCATCGTTATGCGCCTCGTTTCCTAGGAAGTACTTGTCGGTACGACGAAATACCCTATGTGAAAGAAGGCGATCCACCGCCTCGAGAATGCATTGGGCCACCCACGGCTGCATCTGATCCTTCTTAGTGAGTGCGGTAGCAAAGTCCTCGATGGTGCAACCGTGTGTCGCGTCAGCAGATCGCAACGTGGCCAAAATGACATCCGCCACTCGTGAGAGGTCTACATGTCTCACAGCGTCGAACGTCGAATCGTCAGCCGCAAGGGTATCGCATGTGTCGTCGTCCTCTTCTTTCCTTGATAGGAAGGTTGTTTTCACGGTGCGCCCGCTAGCGCTCACCATGTCGACGACAAAGGTGCGCTTCTCCCGTTCTCCTCGAGGATCGTTGTTGTCATGCCTAAAGTCGATTGCCACGGATATCAGAGCGCTCTCCGCCTTCGAGATGTCGATTTCTTTTTTGAGGGCGATGCGGTACGCCTGAAGATCCGCGGTCTCCATCTCACCACCACCACGGGGGTAGACAGATGCGTGCATGTACACGGTCACGTTGCGTTCTGGTGACTGGAGAAGGGCGTGTGAGCAGTGACGTACCGCGCGACCCACGATTTGCTCGATCTTCTTCATGTGAAACCAAGGTTCTAGAATGTGCAGCTCTCGAACGAAGCGGAAATCCAAGCCTTCCGTGCCGCGGTCAGTGATCAATAAAACGCTTATCAGCTCTCCATGTTTGTTCTCAGGCGATCGAGCGACCTCCAATATACGCTCCAGACTCTGGAACCCGTGCTCGCGCAGCCCCGATATGATCGCGTAGGTCCCGATTCCACCCCGGTAGCCCGTGTCCGAAAACGAGCGGTACCCTCTGTGCTCAAGTGCGACTGCCACAGGAAGCACCCCGCTCCAAATCCAGCGGGAGTACACCATCGAGATCGCCGATCGTCCCGTTGCCGCTATGCAGTCGGCGACATTGTTGATTTTGCATGCGTAGCCGGGCGCCAACTCAGGGGAGAGGAATGCCGGTACCCCCGGACGGTACTTCCACGCGCCACGTTGCGAATCGAACTCCATGCAACGACGGAAACCCGCCTTGCCAGATGACGAGGAGTCTCCGCCGCCGTTAAGAGGAGCAGGGAAAATCACATTGCACATTTGACGGACACGCATGTCACCATGATCCACATCATCCACCTCATGATCCACATCATCCACATCATCATCCACATCATCCGCCTTAAAATCCCGGCGGTGTGCCTCGTACGTCTCCAACTGCAGGCCGCTCATCTCGCTCGTGCAAATTTCGTCTACCTCTGCGACGCTTCCGTGTGACCCCTGTTGCTTTAGACGATACATGAGCGTCTCCAATCGGTCAGATTTAGGGATGCGGGTGCCATGCGCGTCCAACGTCACGATATCGCGGTTTTGTTTGCGCATGCTTTTTGAACGAGCTGAGATGATCCCGAACGGTGAGGGAATGTGCGTCGCCACTGAGGGCGTGAGGATCTTCGGGAAGCTGAACGGGACCGTCCGGGGAAGTACGAGACGTACCCCCTTGCGGCGGATGCTATGTCGGACATGTCATTTATAGTTTCTCGATCATTTGTGTGGAGGAGGTTAAGAAGGGGAGAACGTCGGTGTTAGAATTGAACATGGGTGTGGCCGTGAGGAGAAGCAACTTTATGTTGGATGCTACTCGGAGCACGCGTTGCAATGAGCCGAACGCCGATTCCATTTGTGAATTCCGAAGATGGTGCGCCTCATCAACAACGATGATGCTCCCAGAGAACTGATTATCTAGATCGCGATCGGTCGCAGCGGATACTAAATTTGCGAATGAAATTATGCCGAAACACGTGTACTTTTCACGCACTAGAATGTCACCTCTATTATTCGATTGGTGATATCTTGATCCCCCGCATTGGTGTTTACGAGATGCTGATGCAGCGCTATCGTACACTGTTCGCAAGAAGTTATCGTGTAGCGTTGGACGAGCTATCAAGAACACTTGTCGATCGTCGAACCCTTCACATATGGAAACCGCCGTGCATGTCTTCATGCCTCCGGTCCCGTGGAAAAGGAGCAAGCCGTTGTAGGGGGTTCCTGGTGCCATGAAATTACAAAGGAATCTCTGGTGTGGGGCCAAAGAGAACGTCTCCTTGGTGCATTCCGCATTCCATTGCTCCTGGATGTAATCTTCAGACCCCTGCTTCGACTTCGACTTCGGCTTCGGCTTCGTCTGCGTCCCGGTCGACACTACGTCTGGAAAACCAACATCACCACAAAAAAACTCCCTCTTCCGTGACAGGGCGTCCCTGAATGAATAGTCGGGGTGAGTATGTTTCCCCTGAGAAGAAGAACTGATCACCACCGAGGGCAGGGGTACGAACACTACTTCTTTGCTTTTGCTTTTGCTTTTGTTATTTTTCATCACTCTCTACATTTTTGGAAAAAGAAAAAAAAATCACCTTGCGTGCTTTCTGAAAACGTAGTCTGTCAGGCCACTGAATTCGCTCAGCATCCAGAAGATGAAGGTCTGAATGAACAACAGCAAAAAGTCCTTGACGATGGCTTTGTTGCGTATCTTTCTGCTCCAAATAATGATGAACACAGGGGCGGATGTGAATAAGGACAGTGTAATCGTTTCAACTAAGAACTTGAATGGGTGATTATTCACGAAATCCGTGTGCCGCACAGTAAACGCCATGATGATCATGAACACAGCTAGCAATGATACAAATATAACCGAACCGATGAATGTTTTCTTTCCTCCTTTCATTATTTACGAGTTGTTCTGTACAATCAATGATATTCTTTGTTATCTACATTAAATAAATGTAACTGTTCACCAAACACTGTTCACCAAACACTCAATGTCTATAATCGAATCGGGCTCTCGAATTCACAAGATGAGTGGTCCGGCAAGCGTGACTGTTCTTCACGTCCAGATACCTGTCTCGCCAGGGGCGCGTCCGCGTTCATGTGTTATGTACCTCATGGGGGACATCCACTTCTCATTCGACAACATGTGCCCTCCCTCCAAGTGCGTTCCGAAAAAGGGGTGTGTGGACATCGGAAGGTTCCTTCACAACGTGACATCGGAGCCCGCGTTGCGCGCGATCTCCCTCGAGACTGACGTGTTCATGGAGGTGCCGTTTGGAGATATTATGAAGAAGAAGAAGAATCAGACTAAAGGAGACAGCTCAGACCCTCACATAAAGGATTTCGGTGAACGCGCAGGCATTCTCGGTTGGATGTATAAGCACTTCAGCAACCGCTTGTACGCACACGGTCGTTCCTCCACGCGCCTAGGCCGCTTCCACTTCGTGGATGTGCGTACCAACACGGGATCCACGGGGATGCCTTCGACAACAACGGACTTCCTTCGCTCCGCACCTACGGTGGCAGATGCTTACAAACTCATGTACCGGATTCTCATGGACGACCCGGTGCGAAGCAAGGTTGCCAAGCAGTTCCACAAACTCAAGGGATCACCCTACCAATTGAGATTGGCAGAGCACATAAAGACTTCAGTGGAGCACATCATTAATGACATCCGCAAATCGTACACGCACAATACTCCTGCGAAGAAAGAATCATCCTTTAACAACATCTTCTTTTACAAGGTACGCGTGCTAGTGATGGACACGTACCTCTTGGGGCGCATGCTTTACTACATGATTCGAGACACAAAGCAATTGCACCACCGCATTGTGTTGTACGCAGGGGCTATGCACACTTCCAATGTTACATCATTTCTAGTGCACAACATAGGCGCAGCCATTGTGTCAGACACCCCATCGACCATTTCAGGAGTTAATACCCACGATTTAAGAAACGTAAACCGTTGCGTGAACGTCGTACTGGACCCCATTGTAGAGGAACTCGTGATACTTGGTCAAAACACACAAATATGATCGATCATACAGTCGGAGACACAAATTGTGGGACAGCTCTCGCTTGACGAGACAGACACTCAGGTAAAGGATGTTTATTACAAGAAAAAAACACATGTTCTCATGTCTATTCGACTTTTCAGAAGCCCAAAAATACAATGGTGTCAAACATCGCCGTTAGAAAATAGGCGTTAAGAATGGTCGCTGACTTGGGTGTACACACATCCTTACAGTCCAGAATTCATATCATATGCCATTGCGAATCTACTGAACCAGACTTAGCTTGGTTATTGTGTAATTATCATTCCTTCAAAGACAACTGGATATTGTCATTATGTCTATCGCTCAGCATCTGTAGCAGACGCTAGGTCACCCACATTGAACAAGTGCGACGCGATGGATACGAACTGGTCCAAGAACGTTTGGAACCCATCACCACCCTTATCATCATCATCATCTAGGATCTTCTGCATATCCTTGATGAACTTCGCAGCCCGGTTCCTGTTGACGATCGACAATGTGAGGATGATGACGATGTCAGTGCTGTAGTCGTAGGGGCCGCTGAATGTTAGTGAACTGCACATCTGCAACATGTTGTTCATGATGCACTCAATATTTTGCAAGTTCCTCTTGATCTCTCCGGGTTTTTTCTCCCAACAAGGCTCATATATATAGTCCTTGCTCGTCACACCGCACCCCTCGAACAACCAGCTGTTCGTTTTCCAGGAGGTAGTATCCACTGGAGAGTCACACATCTCCCCATCTTCCATCTCAGACGCCGTTGTATCGGCGATGTACTCTGCAGAGAATCCCCTTTTATCGTTATCAAAGATCTTGTCAAGCATGCATTTGTCTGCCAAGTGACTGGCCACAATATGTTTGCGCGTCTCACCATCACATCCTTCCTTCTCTGACGGTGCATTCCCACGAGTGCCTCGTTCCCACAGAGCTGAAAGGGGGGGTCTTGTGGAGCTGATGATGCGAACAAAGTCAATGCTGTCATAGTCGAACATGATAATGTTCCCATTGGCATAGCCCATGTTGATAGCGCGGATGTCGGAGTGGACGGCTCCCATGGTCCAGAGGTGGCATAGGGCAATCTCGATACCAGTTCGGGTAGTATCGTCCAAAGGTGTTTCGTCTGTCTCAGGTACGTCAAGCTTGGGGTACTTTATGTGCACCTTGACGCTATCCTTCCACTTCTTGATCGTCATTTTAACTGGTGAGCAAAGCCTCGTGTCAGCAGACGTGAGCCCCTCCTTAGTGTGATACATATGTATCATCTTGGCAGCGACCATCTCGCGAATCGCGCCGACGAGCAAATGGGTCCAGCTTTGTCTCCATGGGGATAATCCTTTCCCGTGTCTCCCAGCGATGTCCATTGTCTTCAAAACATGATTCTTAGAAATAACCGTCTTGTCAGGGCGCTTAGAAGGAGGAGGACATTTTTTGTTTGATGAAGGACGCATAAGAACTATCTGTAAATGAGGGGATATATGTGGTGCACGTAGGAAGGACGTGCGCTGTTTAAGTATTCATAAGAAGTGGCATCGGCAGTACTTGCGGTGCGGTTTGTACCTTCGGTTTGTACCTTCGGTTTGTACCTTCGGTTTGTACTTGCGGTGCGGTTTGTACTTGTGGTGCGGTTGTACCTGCGGTGCGGTTTGTAATTTCGGTTTTATTAAAGATGGGTTTATCTTTCTCAGGGCTTGTAATAAGAGAGATACGCGCCAATTTGTTGCGCGATCACGCCGAGAGTTTCCAAACGTTCCGGCTTCTGAAACTAAGTGGCGACGGGACGGGTTCAACAATCATTTCCGAATGGCACGTGGACATGCTGGTCATCTTCGCGAGACACGTACACGTGGATCCGAAGTCCAAGGAAGGGTTCGGTCTGTCGTCCTCTTGGACGCCCCCTAACACGTCGATTGTGAACGAAACATCATCTAACGCCGACGATTTCTCGCAGCTAAGGAAAAATGTCGTGATGGATATTTGTGTCAATTACGGGTATGAAAATACGAACCTTGGTCGCCAAGCCGAAGAAGATACCCGTAAGCAGTCTCACCTGGAAAAAACTAGGGTCGCGCTCAAAGCATACACCAGTGCTCTGAAGGAAAAACGCGAGCAGCTTACACAGTTGGAAACAATCGCAGATGAAGCCATCAAGTTGGGAGAGATCGATTATAGCACACAAATGACGTTGTCGCTGATAGCGGTGGAAAATACGCTACACCAGGCGTTCGAATTGCGCAAAGCCATGAAAACAAAAACGATTTTCCATACAAGAGAGTTGCTTCTCCGCGCTACCAAGGACTTCGTGACCTATGCAGTTAACAATTTCTACGCAGCTCTAACAGATCTTATGGAAGAGTCCGCTGGAAACAAACAGTTCATGTACGTCGCGTACGAGTATATCCCCATCCGGAGACCGAAGAAACCCGCGAATGCATGAGATGATGACATTCAGATGTCGTCTTCAAGAACGTCGATGGAAGAGAGACGCATTGCTTTCCGAACGTCTTTGAGGAGCTGGCGCTTACGCTGAGCAACAGCATGCACGAACTCGTCTGCTGTACCCTCTTCATTTCCCTGCTGTGCCAGCACCTGGTCGCGACTGAATGTGGACATGTGCACGTAGACGTCCACTGTGCGCTCTTGTGGTAGGAGGTCGTCGTGTGAGTACGCGCGTCGGGCTCGCCCCACCACCTGCTCTATGCGGTTGGCGTGCCAGAAAGGCTCGAGAACGTGAACTGCCCGCACGTTTCGCGTAGAGATTCCCTCTGAACCCGACTTTGAAATCAGAAGCACCGCCGCTATTTCTCCTCTAGCGTTAGTCGCGTTTTTAAGTCCAATGCCAATGAGCATCGTCCCCAAGTCCTCGCGCTAGAAGAGGGAGCTCACTAATACGGTTGTTGAAGAGAGACAATAAGAGCTCCATGCGGTCCGACGATTGATCCGACGAGAACGTGATGAACGATAGACCAATGTCTTTTGTACCCGAAGGTGGGGGACGCGTCGCAAGCGCAATTGCGATCCGTGAGGAAAGCATTGAATTTCCCCGAAACCGTTCGCGCGCAAAACCTCTCCGAAGATAGCAATGCCTTCAGCAGCCCTAAACTGGGAGTATACAATCGCAGGGAAGCCGCCACCTGTTTTGGCATCGGCACCGGGTTTGGCATCGCCACCTGTTTTGGCATCGCCACCTGTTTTGGATTTTGTTGTATGTTTTTCAATCCCTGTTGGTGTAGACAACAACATCGGGTACCCAGGATCAAGTGAGTTGACACGCCTTTCTCCTCTGCCTCCTCTACCAGAAAGAATGTACTCTAATACACGAGCGAATTTTGAAGATAAAACCTCCAATGTGTACTCCCTACCCCCAGGAGAAATTATTCCATTCATAGAATCGCCTGGTTTCACGCGTTCCTTGGGTCGCAGCTGTTCAGGACGCTCTATCAGACGTTGCACTGCGGTCTCAAGTGCCTTCTCATAGTTGGTGGACACCGTTGTCCGGTAGGGACGTTGCATATCGTGTGGGAATGCGAAGTTGCACACGGCGCGTGTGAAAGGACGGTATCCCATGCCGCTGTCTTCGTCACCCTTCCTCAGCCTAGCATTTTTTTCGCGACGCACCTCTATTGCGCGCTGGTACCCGTACTCTGCAAACTGGTAGGAGCTGAGATGCGTGCGCACTATAGCAAACTTACGCAACGTCGGGTATACGGATGCATCGTGTCCCTCGAAAAAAGACACTCTACCTCGCAAGTGATTCTCTAACATGTTCAAATTCCTAAGGATCTTCTTTTGACCATGTCGTCCTTCATCAACCAGATACACAGCTTCGAACTCATCGCGATCATCCGATACCGGTTTCAATAGCACAGGTCTGGTCATGGCAGCCGCTACACGATCAGGAGGAAGCTCTAGGGCTGTTGCAACCAAATCTGTAGCATCACGATCGGCGCCGTCGTCACTGCGAACGACTAGGTCTCTTTTGGTGTCTGTATCGGGGATGCGGAAGCCCTCAGGTACTAAAGTGATGCGCACGGCAGGGCTCAGAAGGCGTCCCACTACGGATGGAGTACAGGACTGCACAACGGGGCTCGATGAGAGTGCAGATATCTGGTTCTGATTTAACGGGCGTGAGAGCGGGACGGTGTACTCTCGTTTGTACCCGTCAACGAGGTTCAGTAGGAGAGCTACCTCATGTGCCGAGTTTACCAACGGGGTTCCGGAAAGAAGCATTACCCTGCATCGACGGGCTTTAAGGATCGCCTCGTACACACGCTGTACTACGCCGCCGTTCGATGCAGTCTGCACGAAGTTGTGTGCCTCGTCAATCGCGATCACTGCATCGTCGAATATGGGGGGGTGCTCACGAAGGAGCTTGTCCACAGAAGTGTCGGAGAGACCGTTGTACCTGATGTACCTGATGTTGAGGGACTCTCCTCCACACGGTTCCACTTCAGCTTTGAAGTTAGCCTCAAGGGATGCCAGCAGAAGGACAACCATCTTCTTGGTAGTGGCTTCTGCAGCGCCCGCTGCAATGGCGGCGCACGTTTTGCCACTACCGAGACCATGGTACAATATCAGACCTCGATATGGCGTATCCTTTCCTAGGAACGTGCGCACAAAGGCTTGGTGAGGTTTTAATTTCCGATTCCCAGTTTCCAGATGCATGTTCAGATTATTCAAGTGCATGCGAGAACGGATGATAGAGTCGAATCTGTCGGAACTAAGAAGAGGCCATCCACGTTCTTCAATAATGTTCGTAGTTGCAGAATTAGTAGTAGTAGTAGTAGTAGCAAGATGTTTCACCCTGTTATTTTCACGGAAATTGTGTATGCGACTCATCAACACGTCAAGTTTAGACATTCTCTTCAAAATTCAATCAGGCCCTGAAGAAAACGAGTATAAAAATGGTGCGTTTAAAAAATCGTAGATGTCATTATGGCGTCACTTTCTCTATCAGCAATTGAGAGCGATGGAGTATTGGTTGTGGCTTCTGCAGGTTTTCGAGAGCCTCCATTAGTCCTTGCTGAACGCACTAAACTTCTCGCACAGGAGATATCGAGGTGTCCTGTTGGGAGCAGTGTTCTTAGGAGGGGAGGACCCAAGCGCAATTCTACCACCATAAGTATTCCAGAAGAGCTTGTCGAAGAGACGCGGAGAAAGGCGTGGGTTAAGATAGCATCTGTCGAGTATCCTAAATAAACGTTTTTTTCAATGCAACAAGGTTTCCTCTTGTAAAATGTGTAAAAAAAACAGACTACATGATTGATTTTTCTTTCAGAGCAGAAATTCACATGATGAGAAACGAGACAATGGGACAAGGAATGGGGATCTTCAATTCAATTGTTACACTCAGACCGTTATATATATACAACGAATTCCTTCCGACCATCTGAAAAAACTGCCATCAACAAACTATGGTGTACCCACCCACCAGTAGTTTTTAAGATAACCGGTTTGCCTACAGGGAATACCCATAATGTGCTAAACCCACATGATGTTCGTAAACATAGAAGTTTTTAACACAATTCAGAAACCATTATTAACGCCAATTTTCTAACGGCGATGTCGTACATTTATTTCCATCTGATATATGTTTCATTTTACTGTTCCGCTACTGTAAATGTAGTCTGCGTGACCTTCTTTGGCAGTTCGCCCAGGCACTGAACTCAAGTCCAGCCACCTCTGGATCCGTCAGCAGCTTACAGACATCTGCGTGACCTTTTTTGGCAGCCACCAACAAGGCCCTGCTGTCTCTAGAGTTCGCCCTGGCCCTGAACTCAAGTCCAGCCACCTCTGGATCCATCAGCAGCTTGCAGACATCTGCGTGACCTTTCTTTGCAGCAGCCAACAAGGCCATGCTGTCTCTAGAGTTCGCCCTGGCCCTGAACTCAAGTCCAGCCACCTCTGGATCCATCAGCAGCTTGCAGACATCTGCGTGACCTTCCTTTGCAGCAGCCAACAATACCCAGATGGCGTTAGAGTTCGCCAGGGCCCTGAACTCAAGTCCAGCCACCGCTGGATCCATGAGCAGCTTGCAGACATATGCGTGACCTGCATGTGCAGCAACCCACAATACCCAGCCGTTTTCAGAGTTCGCCCTGGCCCTGAACTCAAGTCCAGCCACCGCTGGATCCATCAAAAGCAAGCAGACATCTGAGTGACCATACTTCGCAGCCACACACAATGCCCGGCTGTAGCTAGAATTCGCCCTGGCCCTGAACTCAATTCCAGCCACCTCTGGATCCATCAGCAGCTTGCAGACATCTGCGTGACCTGCCTTTGCAGCCAACCCCAATGCCCAGCTGTTGTCGGAGTTAGCCCGGGCCCTGAACTCAATTCCAGCCACCGCTGGATCCATCAACAGCTTGCATACATCTGTGCGACCGGCCTTAGCAGCATCACGCAAGGCCCAGCTGTCGTCAGAGTTCGCCCGGGCCCTGAACTCAAGTCCAGCCACCGCTGGATCCATCAGCAGCTTGCAGACATCTGCGTGACCGGCCGTAGCAGCCTCACGCAAGACCCTGCTGTCGCTAGAGTTAGCCCGGGCCCTGAACTCAAGTCCAGCCACCGCTGGATCCATCAGCAGCTTGCAGACATCTGCGTGACCGGCCGTAGCAGCCTCACGCAAGGCCCTGCTGTCGCTAGAGTTAGCCCGGGCCCTGAACTCAAGTTCAGCCACCGCTGTATCCATCAGCAGCTTGCAGACATCTGCGTGTCCGGCCTTCGCAGACACATAGAGAAGATGGCTGTCATTTTGGTTCGCCCTCAATTGTAGGGCCCCATCAACCTGTACAAGAGGATTGGACACCAAGCATACTGCTAGAAGGTCGGCGCGCCCCCCTTTCGCCATCATCTCTCCAACTCGCTGTGGTGGTTGGATCAGTCGGGCAAGGGGCAATCCTGAAAATCTGTTGCCCATAGTTTTGCACACTAATACAATCTTGGGGGTGGAAGAGAGTAGGACAATACGATCAAGAATGTCATGGGGAAACGTTAGGAATACCGATGATCGCGTGTGCGACTTCATGTTCGATGAACATGTGTGTACAAGCGCACAGGATTGTATAAATAAACAATGAGTTGGGATAAACCCTATAAACCCTTGGTTGCACTTGCCTGGCGGTATCTGCAAGCGGTAAGCTGTAAGTGGCCCGGGAGGTATCTGCAAGCGGTAAGCTGTAAGCGGCACTTGGCTGGAATGCAAGCGACAAGCGGCACTTGCCTCGCGGTATCTTAAAGCAGTACAGAATGGGTTTTCCTGCCTCCCGGCGATTTTTTTGAATTTTCAAAGCAGAAGTTAGAGCCGTACGAAGGACTTTCGTGCACACTAATACAATCTTGGGGGTGGAAGAGAGTAGGACAATACGATCAAGAATGTCATCGTGAACCGACGTTACAGTCAGACCGGTCAATAATGTTACAGTATATTGAATCAATTACAATTCTCTATGTACAACTTGGACAGACGGTCGATTGTTGTACACATGTACACATTGCTGCAAAGTTTGAGGAGAGTGGCTATACTTGCGAATGTAAGCCACATGACAGTCTCGAGGTGGATCTCAAACCCCACTAAAAATCTCTGTATTTCAGCATTTAAGCTGGCCCAAAGGATAACAAGGCAAGCTGCTGACAAACCCAGGTGGGTCGGTCGGTTTAGCGCTCACACTCTCCTCGATGGAAACTGTGGTTTTGGGGGGAGGCGAGGGAACACAGAATGCCTCAGGTCGCTCTCTCCCGTCCATCCACGTTGTCAGAAGCAGAAGAAGGTTCTTGGCAGCGTTCACGTCTCGGTTCAAGGTTGCACCACAGCGCACATTGGATGATGCGCTTTTGACACTGTCTCTACAGTGCAGTACTTTGTGGACCTTAATGGGCGTTCCTGCTTCCGAACGGATTTTTTATTTTACTGAAATCTTACGATAAATATTGTAAGATCGTTTTCGCAAATTAATTGGTTTTGCTTTTTTTGTGTATTTTACGAAAATATCTTACAATTTATTTTGTAAGATCGTTTTCGCAAATTGATTGATTTTGCTTTTTTGGTATATTTTACGAAAATATCTTACAATTTATTATGTAAGATTGTTTTGTTGCATTCCGGAGAAAGAGACTATTCCCTTCAATTTCAATTGTAACATTGATTTGCTCGTTTGGAGAGAGAGAAAGTTCCTTCGAAGTATTCCAATACAAAATCAATTGTAGAGAACAGTCAAGAGGAAGGTGAAAGCTGTTTACAAAGTCTTGAACGCATTGCTCATAATTATTTATCTCACAACTCACAACTCAACAGTTCGAAAGTACAACTTAGTACTTATGACAGGCTATCACGTTGTAGAAAGAGGGCCAATGCTAACTTGTTGGGTAACAACAGCGCCTGTACAATCGCTGCACTAGAATCTCCTCCTCCATGCCCCATCCCCATCTTCCTCCTCCTCCATCTCCTCCTCCTTAGCAATGTCTACATTGTCTCCATCCGATTGCACAGCCTCTGCCTTGGTGTCCTTCTCAATGGATTGGCAGCTTGACCCCTTTGCATGACTCCTTGCTGTGCATTGATTGCCATGCCCAGCACCTTCTCTGGCAGCTTGACCCCTTTGCATGACCTGGCAGCTTGACCCCTTTTGCATGACCCCTTGATGTGCATTGATTGACCCCCCTTGCCGGGCCCCCCCTTGCTGCTCATGCATGAAAGACTGTTTTGATAAGTCGGTAAGGCTTTGCTTCATGCCTTGCGCTTTCACCTCTTTTCATGCCTTGCGCTTTCACCTCCTTTCATGCCTTGCGCAAATTGCCTTTCGCATCCTGCATTGCTTTGCTGCGCATCCGCATTAGCACCGGGTGGCCCTGCATGGTCCCGAGTTGCACCTAATTCTCGCACCTTTTGCGCAATGCATTTTACTGCTATGGGAATTCACTTCAGCTCTGTTCTCATGATCTGCTGCTTTGCCTTTCGCTTTCTGCATCGCCTTGCTGCGCATCTGCATTAGCACCGGGTGGTCGTGAATAACCCCCGAGTTGCTTCTAATTCTCGCACCCTTTGCGCAATGCATTTCACTGTCACTGTCCTGCCTAGCACCTTCTCTGGAGGATGCTGGGCAGATAGCCAGGAGCACTGGCGCTCGGAGCACTGGATAGGTCTGCCTACCTGCATGGCGGTTACCCGCCTGCACCTGCCAGACCAGACCAGGACACGCGCCGGGCCAGCACCTGCGCCGGAGTACTGGCGAACAGCTCTGCACCCGCCTGCACCTTCCTGAGGCCTGCCTACCTGCATGATGGTTACCCGCTTGCACCTGCGTCAGAGTAATGGCGGACAGTACTGCATACCCATATGGCATGCATCCTTAGCTACCGTTCCAAGATTTCCATAGCGTCTGGTTTGGTTATGAATTGAATTGTAGTGGTAGACTGCAATTGTAGCCCAGACTTAGCTGCCTTGTGCCTGTGTTGACCAAGTTACTGCTTGCCAACAGGTTGCCTTGTTTATTGGTTAATCTTTGCCGGGAGTGTGGTTGGGTGTTTATGTTGTGATTGGTACTTTACATGACACTGACATATGGATCATGTATCCTGCAGTTCTTCTATTTTACTGTGTTCTTGCCCACCTCGGCCACCTACCTATTTACTAGGTTTGTTTTAGTGGCCCAGTACTGCAATAGGTAAAGCAAAGATGTGTAGTTGGGGCCTGCTTGACTTGCATAGCATGACTGATGAAATGTCACAGCCCAGAAGAATTTAGCCCTTTTGCCTGTTCCGTCTAGGCATTCGGTGGATCAAGTTTTCTTTGACAGGTTTTAGGATTGATTTTTTTATGATCGGGAGGACTGTGTGTATTCCGAGTTTGGTTTTCTCAATCATTCGCGCGTTGGGTTTGACAATGCTCCCGATTATGATCGGGAGGACTGTGGGTATTCTGAGTTTGGTTTTTCTCAATCATTCGCTCGTTGGGTTTGACAATGCTCCCGATTATGATCAAGAGGACTGTGTGTATTCTGAGTTTGATTTTTGTCAATCATTCGTTCGTTGGGTTTGACAATGATCCCGATTATGATAGGGAGGACTATGGGTGTGCCGAGTACAAAAAAAAAAAAAAAAAAAAATGCCGAGTACATGTTTTCTGAATTATTCCCTCGTTAGGTTTGTCAGTGCTCCCGATTATGATCGGGGGACTGTGTGTATTCCGAATTAGGTTTTCTCAATCATTCGCTCGTTGGGTTTGACAATGCTCCCGATTATGATTGGGAGGACTATGGGTATGCCGAGTACATGTTTTCTGAATCATTCGCTCGATGGGTTTGTCAGTGCTCCCGATTATGATCGGGAGGACTCTGTGTATTCCGAATTTGGTTTTCTCAATCATTCGCTTGTTGGGTTTGTCAATGCTCCCAATTATGATCGGGAGGACTCTGTGTATTCCGAATTTGGTTTTCTCAATCATTCGCTCGTTGGGTTTGTCAATGCTCCCGATTATGATCGGGAGGACTGTGGGTATTCTGAATTTGGTTTTCTCAATCATTCGTTCGTTGGGTTTGACAATGCTCCCGATTATGATAGGGAGGACTATGGGTATGCCGAGTCAAATAAAAAAAAAAAAAAAAATGCCGAGTACATGTTTTCTGAATCATTCGCTCGTTAGGTTTGTAAGTGCTCCCGATTATGATCGGTCGGACTGTGTGTATTCCGAATTTGGTTTTCTCAATCATTCGCTCGTTGGGTTTGACAAAGCGCCCGATTATGATCGGGAGGGCTCTGTGTATTCCGAATTTGGTTTTCTCAATCATTCGCTCGTTGGGTTTGTCAATGCTCCTGATTATGATCGGGAAGTCTGTGGGTATTCTGAGTTTGGTTTTTCTCAATCATTCGCTCGTTAGGATTGACAATGCTCCCGATTATGATAGGGAGGACTATGGGTATGCCGAGTACAAAAAAAAAAAAAAAAATGCCGAGTACATGTTTTCTGAATCATTCGCTCGTTGGGTTTGTCAGTGCTCCCGATTATGATCGGGAGGACTGTGTATATTCCGAATTTGGTTTTCTCAATCATTTGCTCGTTGGGTTTGACAATGCTCCCGATTATGATCGGGAGGACTATGGGTATGCCGAGTACAAAAAAAAAAAAAAAAAAAAAAATGCCGTTTACATGTTTTCTAAATCATTCCCTCGTTGGGTTTGACAATGCTCCCGATTATGATCGGGAGGACTGTGGGTATTCTGAGTTTGGTTATTCTCAATCATTCGTTCGTTGGGTCTAACAATGCTCCCGATTATGATCGGGAGGACTATGGGTATGCCGAGTAAAAAAAAAAAAAAAAAATGCCGAGTACATGTTTTCTGAATCATTCGCTCGTTGGGTTTGTCAGTGCTCCCGATTATGATCGGGAGGACGGTGTGTATTCCGAATTTGGTTTTCTCAATCATTCGCTCGTTGGGTTTGTCAATGCTCCCGATTATGATCGGGAGGACTCTGTGTATTCCGAATTTTGTTTTCTCAATCATTTGCTCGTTGTGTTCGACAATGCTCCCGATTATGATCGGGAGGACTATGGGTATTCTAAGTTTGGTTTTTCTCAATCATTCGCTCGTTGGGTTTGACAATGCTCCCGATTATGATAGGGAGGTCTATTGGTATGCCGAGTACAAAAAAAAAAAAAAAAAAAATGCCGAGTACATGTTTTCTGAATCATTCGCTCGTTGGGTTTGTCAGTGCTTCCGATTATGATGATCGGAGGACGGTGTGTATTCCGAATTAGGTTTTCTCAATCATTCGCTCGTTGGGTTTGACAATGCTCCCGATTATAATCGGGAGGACTATGGGTATGCCGAGCACATGTTTTCTGAATCATTCGCTCGATGGGTTTGTCAGTGCTCCCGATTATGATCGGGAGGACTGTGTGTATTCCGAGTTTTGTTTTCTCAATCATTTGCTCGTTGGGTTTGTCAATGCTCCCAATTATGATCGGGAGGACTGTGTGTATTCCGAATTTTGTTTTCTCAATCATTCGCTCGTTGGGTTTGTCAATGCTCCCGATTATGATCGGGAGGACTCTGTGTATTCCGAATTTGGTTTTCTCAATCATTTGCTCGTTGTGTTCGACAATGCTCCCGATTATGATCGGGAGGACTATGGGTATTCTGAGTTTGGTTTTTCTCAATCATTCTTTCGTTGGGTTTGACAATGCTCCCGATTATGATCGGGAGGACTATTGGTATGCCGAGTACAAAAAAACAAAAAAAAAAAAAATGCCGAGTACATTTTTTCTGAATCATTCGCTCGTTGGGTTTGTCAGTGCTTCCGATTATGATCGGGAGGACGGTGTGTATTCCGAATTAGGTTTTCTCAATCATTCGCTCGTTGGGTTTGACAATGCTCCCGATTATGATCGGGAGGACTATGGGTATGCCGAGCACATGTTTTCTGAATCATTCGCTCGATGGGTTTTTCAGTGCTCCCGATTATGATCGGGAGGACTGTGTGTATTCCGAGTTTTGTTTTCTCAATCATTTGCTCGTTGGGTTTGTCAATGCTCCCGATTATGATCGGGAGGACTGTGTGTATTCCGAATTTGGTTTTCTCAATCATTTGCTCGTTGGGTTTGACAATGCTCCCGATTATGATCGGGAGGACTATGGGCATTCTGAGTTTGGTTTTTCTCTATATCTGAATCTGATTTTGAATCTGAATCTGAATCTCAATCATTTGCTTTACCAACCTATTTGTCTTCCGCAGGGTCTACAATGACAGTACAGTGGAAGTTAAACTCCAATCGGACGGAAATGTTTTGGGATGCGGCGTCATGGACGAATTGACCAAGGAGCGCCAAGTGCCAATGAACATCGAAGTCGTTGTTTGTGGATCAGACTTCTATGTTACGGCTACGCACGCTCACTGGTTGAGGTTTCACGGCGAATGCAGGCATATGTGCGGAGCATTCTGGTCGACACTCACCCTTGCGGAAGTCAAGACAGCCCAGTTGCTTGAAGTCACTAGCATTCGGAGGCCCATGTCAGGAGCTGGGCTATAAGGAGATACCAATTTGAATACGATGACCTTACAAAGTTGTCGGCGATCTGTCCTCTTCGTTGATTGTAGGAAGCTGACCTCGTCGCGCCTTTCCTGACTTCTTCGCGGAGGCTGTAGGAAATGTAAAGAGTGCAGAAGTTACCCAATATCCTATCGAAATTGAAAGCGGCAAGTGCGGTCAGCACTCAATGGTTGTTTCGAACGGTGTACATCCCACCGCGTACGTAACATTCGAAATGTACCTGTCAGATTTGAAAATTTAACCTGAGCCACGGTGCAGCAGTACAGTCCGTTCGATTGCTCTCTTACCGGCGTCAGGTGAAGGCCCTTTTGGTGTACATCGAGGTGACGTCCTCCTTTCGCTAGGACCAAACTCCTCGAAATCGCTCATGAGCTTTCCTTCGCATGTCTCAACCCACGCCCTAGTTTCCTCAAGCTCTTTGTCGGCGATAAATTCGCCCTCGCCGACCCTGACAGGCTTGCTGCGCATTGTCAACTACCAACCCAAGAGCCTGAATGTGAACTGGTATCCATGATAGGGCTCCTAACATGGGCCTCCGAATGCTAGTGACTTCAAGCAACTGGGCTGTCTTGACTTCCGCAAGGGTGAGTGTCGACCAGAATGCATCTGCTCCGCACATATGCCTGCATTCGCCGCGAAACCTCAACCAGTGAGCGTGCGTAGCCGTAACATAGAAGTCTGGTCCACCAACAACGACTTCGATGTTCATTGGCACTTGGCGCTCCTTGGTCCATTCGTCCATGACGCTGCATCCCAAATCCTTCCCGTCCGATTGGAGTTTTACTTCCACGGTACTGTCATTGTAGACCCTGCGGAAGACAAATAGGTTGGTAAAGCAAATGATTGAGATTCAGATTCAGATTCAAAATCAGATTCAGATATAGAGAAAAACCAAACTCAGAATACCCATAGTCCTCCCGATCATAATCGGGAGCATTGTCAAACCCAACGAACGAATGATTGAGAAAAACCAAACTCAGAATACCCACGGTCCTCCCGATCATAATCGGGAGCATTGTCAAACTCAACGAGCGAATGATTGAGAAAACCAAATTCGGAATACACACATTCCTCCCGATCATAATCGGGAGCAGTGACAAACCCAACGAGCGAATGATTGAGAAAACACAACTCGGAATACACACAGTCCTCCCGATCATAATCGGGAGCACTGACAAACCCAATGAGCGAATGATTCAGGAAACATGTACTCGGCATTTTTTTTTTTTTTTTTTGTACTCGGCATACCCATAGTCCTCCCGATCATAATCGGGAGCATTGTCAAACCCAACGAGCGAATGATTGAGAAAAACCAAAATCAGAATACCCACGGTCCTCCCGATCATAATCGGGAGCATTGACAAACCCAACGAGCGAATGATTGAGAAAACCAAATTCGGAATACACAGAGTCCTCCCGATCATAATCGGGAGCATCGTCAAACCCAACGAGCGAATGATTGAGAAAACCAAATTCGGAATACACACATTCCTCCCGATCATAATCGGGAGCATTGTCAAACCCAACGAGTGAATGATTAAGAAAACCAAATTTGGAATACACAGAGTCCTCCCGATCATAATCGGGAGCATTGTCAAACCCAACGAGCGAATGATTGAGAAAACCAAATTCGGAATACACACAGTCCTCCCGATCATAATCGGGAGCACTGTCAAACCCAACGAGCGAATGATTCAGAAAACATGTACTCGGCATTTTTTTTTTTTTTTTTTGTACTCGGCATACCTATAGTCCTCCCGATCATAATCGGGAGCATTGTCAAACCCAACGAACGAATGATTGAGAAAAACCAAACTCAGAATACCCATAGTCCTCCTGATCATAATCGGGAGCATTGACAAACCCAACGAGCGAATGATTGAGAAAACCAAATTCAGAATACACAGAGTCCTCCCGATCATAATCGGGAGCATTGTCAAACCCAACGAGCAAATGATTGAGAAAACCAAATTCGGAATACACACTGTCCTCCCGATCATAATCGAGAGCACTGACAAACCTAACGAGCAAATGATTCAGAAAAACATGTACTCAGCATTTTTTTTTTTTTTTTTTTGTACTCGGCATACCCATAGTCCTCCCTATCATAATCGGGAGCATTGTCAAACCCAACGAACGAATGATTGAGAAAAACCAAACTCAGAATACCCACAGTCCTCTTGATCATAATCGGGAGCATTGTCAAACCCAACGAGCGAATGATTGAGAAAAACCAAACTCAGAATACCCACAGTCCTCCGATCATAATCGGGAGCATTGTCAAACCCAACGAGCGAATGATTGAGAAAACCAAACTCGGAATACACACAAACTCTTCTTGCACGTATCCGCTGATGCAATGGACAACAAGAAGACTAATCTTCCTCAGTCAAGCCACTTCTCACATACAAAGAAGACTGCAGGAGGTGATCTTCTAAAGACACGCATCATGTGTGAGTACAAATACAGCGAAAGTAGGACATGTCCTCCCGATCATAATCGGGAGCATACACAGTATTTAAAACTTGAAATGATTACTTAACAAAATAATGCTAATATTCTGACTTCATGTTTCCTTCTATGTTAACTCAGGATTATTCTCCCAGGGAAGAGGCTTCATTGGTTATTGGGCTTTGCCATTCTACTCGCAGTCCATCAATCTGACTATATCATGCTTCCAACATTTCTTCAACCGGGTCCTTGAAGAAGAGGGCAGCTTCCACCTTATTGCTTCTTGCAAATGGACAACGCGGCAAAGGACAACAAGAACGCTTTCATGTTCGCATACTTGTCCTTGCTGGTTGAGATGAACTGGTTTGAGGAGGTGTACGTCCATTTCCTCCCTCCCGGACACACACATAGCAATCTTGACCAAAAGTACTCTGTGATCTCGCAAGGGTTAAAGAACATGGAAGTGTACACCATGGACCATCTGATGGGCATTGTTGGTAACTTATTCAAGAGAATGGGCCCTTACACAAGGCAAGACGTCGTGACCTCTATAGGGGACTTCTCCGCTGTCCTCCTAGACAACGTTTACAAGTTGTTCGGACATGGCACTAGCACCGTCAAAGGAGTTAATCGCCGTTTACACGCATTCAAGATAACGAAAGGTCCCAACGGGAGAGTCGGTAAGAATACTTGATATACTGATATTTACAAATTAAATGCTACCGTGCGTGTATGTACTGTCTGCACAATGCTCCCGATTATGCTCGGGAGGAATATGGGTGTGCCATGTCCTCATTGATTTACATGTACAGTCTTCAATAGAAACTAAATGATACAAAGGAAGTTGTACCTAGGACCTAGGATGTATTATCCAAGGGATGCTCCCGAGTATAGTCAGGAGGAATATGGGTGTCCTAAATGATTCACTAATATACAATACATGTTCGCACACCAACAATTGCAGGGGTCTATTACAAGGAGTATGACGAGTCAGGATCTTGGAGAGGACAGTGGGACAATGACGCTGAACCTATTTACGTCCTCCAAGGCTTCCCACTGGTGGACACCATAACAGTATTTAAGGAAGCCCCCAAGATCAAGATTGAAGAGCTCGAGAATATCGAGGCAAACTGGGCGGCTGTCTGGAAGACTATTCATAACGAGAAGCCCGGAGGTGACGTCCTTGCAGGCCACATGGCCGATGGTCCTGTACAAACCGCCGGTGACGACCGTGCAGGACCCGTAGCTGATGGCCGTGTACGACACGCAGCGGAGGACCTTCTGGTTCTAGAACCAGCAGCCGATGACCAGCAGCCGATGGATGAACCAGCAGCCGATGGCCCATCCCATGCCCAGTCCTTCAAACATATTGCCGAGATGCTTCGTGAAACTTGGGAAGCCAGCAACAAGTGGTGGACTGATTTCTTCAAAGTTGAGAAGAGTTATTGGAGCACTCAACCAGATGATGCTGTGACTGGGGAGTACCCGAAAGACCAACATTTTGTCGACTTCCCATCGGAGTTGTCAGCAACCAGTCGTGTTCTGACACAGTCTGAGAAATCAATGGCCAAGCGCTTGATAGCAGCATTGGATGACTTGTCCATGGATGTGTCAGACCTTTTACCTGCAAGTAACGAGATTGCCAAGACTATGAAGGTTGCACACACTTTGGAGACTAATATGGAAAGGCCAGAGGAGGAGGATGTGTTGTACTTATATTCTTCACAAGGGACGAAGCCGGATAGAAGAATAGCCTACGAGCCCACTACTGATTTGGTTGTTGGTCATGTCGCTGTGGTCAAGGTACAAATGGATGACTCTAGCGGATTGAGAGGATGGGACGTGGTGGAGGTCAAATCACTACCAGTGAATGGAGAAGTGGAATGTGTGTATTTAAAGCCCTTGTACTCTGGGGCTCAGAAGTTGGTGTACACTGAAACACAATACCCAACTTGACCAGAAGATTGGATGGACCACAAGCTTGTGCCTATTACCGTGGGGGTTAGGAGAAAAGCAACATGGACGGGCGATATTCCCATTGACGCATTTCAATTTAGCTGCGAACCCACCAAGGGTATGAAGATCCAGAGAAAGTACCACACAAGCATGCTCCTAGGTTGTCAATTCATTGAGAAGGACACCAGGGCAGAGGCTGTGCAATCGGATGGAGACAATGCAGACATTGCTGAGGAGGAGGAGATGGAGGAGGAGGAAGATGGGGATGGGGACATGGAGGAGGAGAAGGAGGAGGAAGAGGAGGACGAGGAGGGGGGGGAGGAGGAGGAGTAAGATGTTTGACACATAGCCGTTTTTTACTAAATTAGAAAAATTACATGAAATATACTTACGATTTTTATTGTAAGATGTAAAAGCTGAATTCTGCCTGCCGCCTTATAACCGTCCGCTTTCCCTTTATTTCTTACAATTATAATTGTAAGACACGAATTGATGTTAACACCTTTTGTTACAAAATATGGCATTTCAACGTTGTAACATTCGCAATCTGTACGTTTCTCCGTCTTTCAAGCTCATTTCAAGCATATTTTGTCAAAATTGACTACAATCTTACGTTTTTTATCGTAAGATTGCATTTGAAAAGCATCAAAAGACCCCCAAAAAGTGATTGTAAGATTGGAAATCCGTTCGGAAGCAGGAACGCCCATTCCTTGACGTTCTTCACCACCATCTTCTGCTTCTCAACAGTTATAGACCCGTCGATTGGGGACTCTTTGCAAATTCCGCGCCAGACTACGCTGTCTGCTATCTAATTAAGGCGGCGCTACACTGTATGCTATCTAATTAAGGCGGCGCTACACTGTATGCTATCTAATTAAGGCGGTATGCTATCTAATTAAGGCGGCGCTACACTGTATGCTATCTAATTAAGGAGGCGCTACGCTGTATGCCGTGTGAAGGCACCTCCTGGTGGGCAATTCGGTGACAACATGCGATGGAGGGGTCTTATTAGTGCACGATGATGTCAAGAAAAACTCGTGAAGGCACCTCCCCCTGGTGGGCAATTCGGCGACCACATGCGATGGAGGGGTCTGATTGCACGATGATGTCAAGAAAGCCTCGTGAAGGGGGCTTCCGGTGGGCAATTCGTCGACCACATGCGATGGAGGGGTCTGATTGCTCGATGATGTCAAGAAAGCCTCGTGAAGGGGTCTTCCGGTGGGCCATTCGGCGACCACATGCGATGGAGGGGTCTGATTGCACGATGATGTCAAGAAAGCCTCGTGAAGGGGGCTTCTGGTGGGCAATTCGGCGACCACATGCGATGGAGGGGTCTTTGTGCACGATGTCAAGAAATGGATGAACAATTGACATTCATGGAGTTCATCGCGTACAAACGGTGGGGGGATATATTGAGTGCTGTAAACAGCCACCAAAGTCGAAGTATTAAGCGAGAACATCATGCGCTTGGGGTGTGGTTTGATCTAGATGAAGAACTTCACTCTTGTGCATGTCGCAAAGGGATTTTGCAGCAGAACGCATATCATTTACTTTGCGCTTCATCGATACAGTTTGGCGAATTGAGTACCTCGTGATACCCATTGTTACAGTAAAACGTGTTGTGGCCGGGAATGTCACAAATTATATATATACACTTTCAGTTGAACACTGTACCGCAGTTGAACACTGTACCGCAATCGAACACTGTACCGCAGTTGAACACTGTACCGCAATCGAACACTGTACCGCAGTTATTTTGGGCCACGGTACCGGGGAAGAAGCGATCTCTTAAGTGCGACTGGTCCTTCAATGGACACTCTCGAAAGTACCGACAAAAGAACGATACGGAGGATGGAGAGCCGTGATCTAAAAAAGAACCACGATATTCTCGTTAACATCTTGCAATTTGTTGATTTGTTGTTCCACTGCCCCGTTGATTTCTACATCATTAGGTTCCGCCGTAAGCGGTTTCATTTTAGTATTCCGTTGACTGTATTTTGAGCATAAAAACATGGGGAATTAAATTGAATGAAAGTAAATTCACTATACACTACATGAAAGTGTCAAGTTCCGGTAGTAGTGTCAAGGTCCTGATCATCGATACGTCTACGAATGCTGATCTTTTCTTCAACCTCGAAGAATGGCTAGTTTTGCAACCACGCCCAAGAGACCAAGCAATACAAACCTTACTTGTCCACGGCTTACACGCTGCAAATACTATCTTACCAGCATCACCTACTCTCGCGACTTTAAACAAGGAACTCTCTGCGGTAGCATATTCTTTGAAGTTGGAAAAGGTAAGGTTAGCCGATTCTTTGGAGTTGGAAAAGGTAAGGTTAGCCGATGCTTTGAAGTTGGAAAAGGAAAGGTTAGACGATGATCTTCAGCTTGAAAAGGCAGGGTTAGCCGATGATCTTCAGCTTGAAAAGACAAGGTTCGCAGATGCTCTTGAGAAGGAACGAAGAGATTCTGTGGTTGCTGTGCAGAGGGAGCGTTCTGCATTATCCAGTGTGTTGGAGATGCGCGTGCGTGCAGGAATTGCAGAGGAATGCGCGGAAGAACGCGTGAAGTTGCGAAATGTAGAGGCGAATCTGGCTTCCTTGCGTGACCGGGAAATCGAAAAGGAGGTTGCGCGAAAGACTGACGACACAAAGGCGTTGAGGATGCAGCTAGCGGATCTCGAAAGAGAGATGGATATCCTGCGTCGCTCGAATAGTGCCCGGGGAGCTGTAGGCGAGGAACGTATTGCGAGTTTCCTTAGACGAGAGTGGCCTACGTCGGAGGTGCGCGACATGTCTAAATCTCCCCACACGTGTGATATATGGTGGTTCGCGAGTCCTTCATCTTTCATCGCGGTGGAGGTAAAGAATAAAGGTGTTGTCACACGTTCGGACGTAGAGCGTTTTGAGTCTGATGTGGCTAACATATCAGAGCGAAATGGTCGCGCTTTCATAGGGGGTGTGTTCGTGAGTTGTCGATCAGAGAACATCCCTGACAAGGGCCTCTCAAACTCGTGATGATGGCGGGGCGGGGAGGCGTATCAATACGATTATTTTCGCAGGATTCACTGATTGCAAGGATGAGGATTTGTGTGGCTCAAAGGAGTCCTTCATGTTTTCATGACGGTGGCGCAATATGAACAAAACAAAGATTCATCCACGAGTAGTATTTCAGACGTTGAAGATCGCAACAAAATCAAATGACAAGTGGTGTTTGCAAAGCTATCGCAAATGGTAGAGCATGTCGGTCGTATTCGATCTTTTGTGCACAACGTGCGTACTACAACCTCGCAGCGGCACTCAATCTTACGTCGAAGGCAGATGATGAGTTTGCGTGAGCTGTTCTCAAACCTAACCGACGTGTGCAGGGAGATGGACGACGACGATATTGGCGCGAATGAATCTCCCATGTCTGAAGAAGTTCATGTGAACGAGGGACATGTTTGTGAGGGGTGTGGGCGCTTTTTCAGTTCTTCGCGTGGTGTATCCTTACACAAACGAACATGTGCGCAAAAACTTAAGTAGTTTTAAAATTTCTGATTATCCCAACAACTATAATTATCGTTAAAACATCAATAATCTCGATTCCCAAATACTGGTATTTTTTTGAAACGAGGACCAATATATCGATTACAGATTTAATATATGCGTCTTCTTTTTCAAGTTCGGGTGGAACACTAATGTTAGATACATTTGTATAAAATACGAAGATAGAAGTCATTGTATTTTTTGTGACGTGATATTTCTTATTCTTTAATAAATGTTTGCTGTAATGCCTACATTTACTGAAAAACTTTTGGAAACAGAAACATTTATTAGACAATGTCCTCGATATGAGCATGAATAACAAGATATTCGAGTTTTAATTGATATAGAAAAAATGTACACGGTGGTGTATGTGAAGTGTTCTTTTAATGAACAATAGTTCATTGTATTTTTTATAATTAATTCCCCTCAATTGTGTGTGTGTCTTGTCTCAGATAAAACATTGATGAAATGGGTCCAATGTCGGTTCTGAGATCGCGCGCACCTCCTTGATGGTGTGTGGCTACCGTTTCGCGATTCTTTTCGGGTTTCAATACATGAACATGAAGGTATTCGTAGTTCTCACATTGTTCGTGGGAATGGCGCTCATCATCCACGGAATTTACGAAGAGAAGTTCCTAGGAATGAACAAGAACGTCAGGGTAGAGTATAGATTCCTCCCAAGGACATTGTATGAAGAGCAATTGAGCAAGCAAGACCCAGCTCTCACGGCGAAGTTTAAGAATATGTTCCAGGAAGACTCTCCGTGGAAGTAAATATTTCAGGCGGAACTCGAATCCGCAACCTCCATTTCATAAGAATGGCGCTCTGCCATTGAGCTACTGAAACTGCAAAGGTTGTTTTCACATGCAGTGCAAAACAACGTGAAGTGAAACCAACCTCTACAATAATAGGTAACTAAAATATTTTGATAATTTGAACGCGCCAATACAAGAAGACGGTTGTGAAGAACGTCAAGTTCCACAAAGTAATGCACTGTCGTGTATCAAATGTGCGCTGTGAACCGAGACGTGGACTGTAAATGATACGGTCAGGTCACATCTCAATGTGGTGTCGTGTCGTCGGTATATCAGCGGTTGCCCCGATGCATTGAATATTTCATTGACTCGCGCTCGAATTCTTTGTGTCACACGGAACTATGTTAGCATTGTACCGGTAGCAGTGCTGGTTGTAACGGTATATGTTCTTCTCAACCTCCTGAACGTTCGGTGATTTTATCACGATACAACGGTCCCCCTTGCAACTTTGTCTGAACAGTGCAGCCAACCCTAGA
The DNA here is from genome assembly GCA_022414725.1 of Microglena sp. YARC. Classification (NCBI taxonomy): domain Eukaryota; kingdom Viridiplantae; phylum Chlorophyta; class Chlorophyceae; order Chlamydomonadales; family Chlamydomonadaceae; genus Microglena; species Microglena sp. YARC. The sequence goes on along the minus strand of JAJSRW010002104.1, from coordinate 13,341 downwards.
CCGAATATGATAGAAATGATTGTTGACCCCGTCTTTGTATCGAATGCTTTGGTAATCATGACACTGCGTACATCGTACTGTCATGTTCCATATTTTTTTGAGACAAATGTTCTCAGAAAGGAACCGAACCACTCGTATCCGCGAACTTCATCATTTCATCAAGAACGGACTTGCAACCACCTCCATCATTGGCTACAAAACTAATTCGATCATCAGCAGCCTCAAAGATAGTAGAGTCAACAACAGGTTTAGGTAAATTATAGGCATCAATATCGTGGTGTGTCGTAGATGTTACTGCAGATCCATCGTCACCGATTCTTTGTCGATACACCATTAACCCGTACGTCAGTCCCGCGGAAAGGATGAATATTGCAATAGTACTAAGGACTATTGAAGCTCTTCCCGAACGCGTGTTTTTTGTCCCACCATTAACGTTACAAGTGTTGTTCGACCCCGAATGGCTAGTGGCGGTATTATGCTGAAGATTGATGGCATCCCTAGTGTTCGACACTTTTGCCATAGAATTGCTAGTAGTGACGAGCGCGTACAAGACCGCAGTCATGGCTCCTACAACCAAAGGGGCAATCACGTTGCCGCCAAATTCACAAATCATCATTTACGGAGTACAGATTGAATACTTACACGAAACTTTTTTTTGTATGCATTGAAGCGTGCAACCATTGTTATCGTCGCTTTCGTTTGAAAAAATGTGTTACAAGGTACAGTATCGTGTTCAGGCATTTTTCCATCAGGGACATGAGTAACCAACGCAGAAAGAGAAGAGAAGGAGCTCCAGGGCCAGCAACAGCGCCACCATCATCTCCAGTGCCAGAAGGGACAGCGACAACATCCGATCCGGGGGCAGCAACAGCGCCACCATCATCTCCAGTGCCAGAAGGGACAGCGACAACATCATCTCCAGTGCCAGAAGGGGCAGCAGCAGCGACAACATCATCTCCAGTGCCAGAAGGGGCAGCAGCAGCGACAACATCATCTCCAGTGCCAGAAGGGACAGTGTCAACATCCGATCCGGACCCTTCTAGCACTGGAGATGATGTTGTCGCTGCTGCTGCCCCTTCTGGCACTGGAGATGATGTTGACACTGTCACTGGAGAAGATGGTGGCGCTACCAGAACTTTGTTTGACCATTCCGTTGTCACTGAACCTGGAGGTGGCCCTGGCGAAGCTGTTTTTTCGAACACGACTGATGCTTCTACATCTACCTCTAACGATGATCATTCCGATCTTCAGAATCGACAAAGTCAGCAACACCCGTCATCGAGTGGTGGTGTTAACAACATCGAACCGTTTGTTGTTGATAAGATCGACCCTGTAATGATATTGCGTTTTAAGCGCGAGTTGGATTCATACTCACCTAATGATATATTGGGACGTATTGCTTCTCGTGCTCTGTATAGGGATACAGGTATAACTGACAAGAGTATTGAAAGTGTTTCGTCCATCTTGAATGAGGCGAAGTTCTCAATTCCGATATCTGAAGGAACCTTTGATGCTTGGACAACCTTCTTGCGTGACATGGGGACACATGAGTTGGGGTACTTTGTAAACTATATTTGGTTCCGGGTGATGCGACGACTGATGTTATACCGGTTGCGGGCAGCAACTGACAACGGCGATCAAAATATAATCGAAGACACAATCAGCAGTATCATCGTATTCCTAGGACATTTCATAGACAAATTCGACACACTAAAACATTCAATAGACCTCGTCAGTAGCATTGATTGGACTACAATCAATACGGACGAGGATTTGATCGCTTTCGTTATTAATAAAGGTGACTTGAAAATTCAGAGATATGACGGTGTATTCAAACAATACCAATCTACGCTGGCATCGTCTGTGTTGTATGATAACCTGCGATTGCAACGAACTCAACTTGAGTCAGACATATCATACTTGCTTGGTGGAGAACAAATATCTTTGCATGCATTCCCCCACCATGCTTTTTCTTCCGAGACGTTCAAAGCCCTTGCCATGTCAGTAGAGGATTTTAAGACACTCCCTGAACACGAAAGGTCAGATCGATTTAATGAAATCAAGTACAAATTTCATTACCATTCTCTGCTCGAACTAACCAAGGCTATCACGAGCGTATCCAGTAATATAGAACGCATATTAAGTGTAACCAAAACATTTGGGTATACAGTGATTCCGCTAATTCATAACCTCAAGATGACTGACGATGATATCAGAGATAGAGTAAATGCTATGAATATCAGCGATCCCAATATCATTTTTCTCGAAATTGCAAAAACGTTGCGGCCTTTTGTAGATACACCTTTGGATATTTTTGAAGGATTGAAGAAATACACAGTAAACCCAGACAAATTTGATCAGGTGTACAACATGATTATCAACCTTCGACGTTTCGAGAACATCAGTGGAGGCAAGGATGACAAAACCTTCATTCCGTGGTCTTATGATATGTCCAACAAAACTATTGTAGTCGAAGGTGGAAAAGAACGTATTGTGAAGGAACTTGTCAATAAGGTAACTTTTAGAGAACAAGATATACTGTCTTCTCAAAATGCACAGTATACAGGAGGTCCCGAAGTTACTACATCAAAAAATGGATTCGGATTAAGATCCATTGTAAGTATCTTTAAAGACAAAGGTGGATCAGGTGTTGGAGCCGATGGATCAGGTGGTGGAGCCGATGGATCAGGTGGTGGAGCCGATGGTGGAGCCTATGGATCAGGTGGTGGAGCCGCTGTAGCCTATGGATCAGGTGGTGGAGCCCGATTGGAGCTATGGATCAGGTGGTGGAGCCGCTGTAGCCCATGCATCCCCTGGAGCCGCTGGAGACTCTGGATCCCCCGGAGACACTGGAGCCCCTGAAGCCTCTGGAGCCTCTGGATCCCCTGGATCCCCTGGATCCTCTGGAGACGTTGTAGACACTAAAAAACATGAAGCCCCTGGAACCGATGGAGCCGCTGAAGGAGATGGAGCCCCCCCAGGAGCCAATATAGATGGTGGAGTAAATAAAGACGTAGGAAAAGGTTTGTTCGGAGGCTTTTTTAAAAAGAAAACAGATGAAGAAAAAGAAAGGGATAAAAAACAAAAAGAAGATAAACGAGGAAAAAAAGAAGCTGAGAAAGCTGAGAAAGACCAAAATAAAGTTGATAAAGAAGAAGGAAAAAAAACAGACCGTGAATATAATTTTTTTTTAAACACAAACGGAGACCCGAACCCGGTCAACTCCCCAAAAAAACAAGTTTGTTTGGACGATTAAGAAAGGGTCAAAAAGGGAGTGGTCAGTATATTCTTCAACAAGGTGGTGGTGAAGCCTTTTCGAAATTGTTGAAGACCCAACGTGAGAAGGAGCTCAATAAAGTTCGTGACAACTTATCGGTCGCTCGTAAGAGACTTCTGCGATATCTGAAAGAAGTTCGCAAGATTTTGATAACGATTTCTTACCCTACGATTGGACTTTACTCAAATATCTTGGAAGATTTTTCTGACTTTCAGCGTATTGTGGAACGCATATTGGACAATTACGTGAGCGTCAATGTTGTGGACGAGGACGATGACGAAGCTGGTCGCGCTGCTTTGAATAGCAAACGTGGGTCGACGCGTCTTTCGTCCAAAGGATTATTGACAATACTGGCGAATCGTGCATCCATCAGTCAGGTTCACATCATTTACATGATCAAGCTTATACGAACAATAACACAGCTTTTGATATTGTACGTCACTGAATACATATTTGCAGAGCACTACATGCGCAAGGTGCATGTGAACACATTGAACGACCCAGATGCCCTAGACGATGTGCCTTTGAAACACCCAGAGGCAAGTTTAGTCAGCTTCCTCCTCATTTTCTTGGTACTCGACATTATCATCCAGGTCATCATTCTTGTAGCACTGGTGATTGTCATGTACCCATATGCCAAGCCATCAAACACGTTTGTCATTGACAGCGTCTTCATCTCTGACATGATCATCGAATTCGGCATGCAAACGCTCATATTTACAGTTTTAGGGTTTGTCATTGCTAAAATCATGATGAAAAAGAGGTTCTTTGAGTACCCTACACGAGGGATTGCGGTTTCAAAGGCATATCGGAACATGATGATGTCCATTGCAGTTGTGACAACAGCTATCCCATACACCATGCTATTCAAGTAATGGAAACTATACACTCGACGGAATGAGACGTCTCATTGTGTATGGCCACACTTCCACTACAGTCGGCGGAACAGTCGCACTTCTCTTGTACGTTTTTACGTGTATATTCGTCGCACTCAGCGACCGTTGGACAGACACTCTACATCTTGAGCACGATGGCGCGCAACAAAGACGTGATTGTCTTCATCTCCTGCAACAGTTTGTTATCGTCTACATGAGCGGATGTAACTGCGCTTGTACTCATTCCAACATCGATGCACGAATACTTGGAAGAATGATGGGACATGCTGTCATCATCGTGTTCGTACTTGTTCACGACCACCGTGTCGTCGTTCTTCTCTGGGACCACCGTGTCGTCGTTCTTCTCTGGGACCACCGTGTCGTCGTTCTTCTCTGGGACCACCGTGTCGTCGTTCTTCTCTGGGACGACCTCCGAGTTCTTCTTTTGAAAGACCGCCGAGTTCTTCTTTGGGGGGGGTGGCGGCATCTTCACGGGTGGGCGAATGGGTGTCAAGATGTTCTTTTCGTTGTATGGTGGGATGTTCGATTCGAAGTCCTCCATGTCTTTCATGTTGCGTGGGGTCTCAAACTCGTCGTCATCAAAGTCCGAGAAACCCTTGGTGAGCCAGGCGCACGGGTTGGCGATCGGGGGTGCGGCGAAGAAGCCTTGACGCTGCAGTCCTCGGATAACACACACAATGGTTTGAACACTGTTCGCATCTGGATCTCCGTTCTGCGGATCCACTTGACCTTGAACTTCTCATCGAAAAAGTCGGATGGCCTCAATCCTTGGGTGGCCGCAGGTTCCGTCAGCATATCCAGACGCATGACACTGCTCATGTAGTATCCGTACTCGTCCATGCGTTTACGCCAGATGATACATGCAGAAATGGCCATTGTGAAATTCGAGATCGTACAAATCTTGTGATCAAACCGATGTTCGTTTACGACTCAATAAACATAAACTCTTATTCCTTTACACCTTTTTTTGACAAATCAAATCAATCTGCGCAACAGAACAACGCGCTCGCGTCCGCGTACACACGCTTGAGACTTCCCGGACTCGTTCGTGTGATCATTATCACGTCGCTATCCGAGTACCAAACCTGCAGGTGATCCTTTGACACCGGTATATTCATGCATTCAGGAGGTGTCCATTTTACAAGTTGTTTTCGGGTTGACATGAAATGCGTTGATCCGACCGAAAGAAGAAATGGGTAAGATGCGATGATGCACACGTTTCCTGTATGAATGTTTTTTGTATGTTCTTCGTCATCCACAAGGGATGGTCTTGACATGTCGCGTTTTAAAAATTACATTATACATTTGTCCTCAACTAATTTTGGAACACTCTGTACACAATTGTTTAAAACATCTGTGTTTTTTTGTATCAGTACGCAAAACAACCAACACGAACAAGCAATGCAATTTATTGCGATCATTGGGATTATTGTGTTGGTGTGCTTCTCTCGTGCTATTGACATTCTATTGCGATATTTCCCAGGGAAGCTGAGTTTCTGTAAATAAAAAAGTTCGTTCAAAAACACCTCATTTAATTGTTCCAAAATCTTAATAATGTGTGTATCACAATCACAATGCAGACCCACAACAACGCAACATCGAACGTCTTCGACAAAGTCGGCTACAACAAGTCTCTTGAGACCAAGTCTCTCGCCAAGGTTGTGCTTCTCACTAAAGATGAAAGCTTCTTGATAGAGGACTTTATCACGTACTACGGCGAGTTGTTCGGGTACGAAAACGTGATCGTGGTAGACAACGGGAGCACGTGCCAGTCTGTTCTGGATGTGTACGAGTGGTACTCTTCAACCCGCGGTGTCCAGATCAAGCTTGATAAGCGAGACTTCAGCTCTGCCAATGTGTTCATGAGCGAGCACATGTGAGAGGTCGCACCTTCGTGCGAGTGGATCCTCCCTCTAGAGACCGACGAGTTCGTGTTCAGCATGAGGTCCTCAAACGACCCCCTCTTCAGACTGAGGCCGATCGACGTTCGCGCGTACCTGGAGTCTCTCCCGGAAGACGTCTCCATCGTCAACTACGGGTCCGTTCTGGGATCCTCTGTCGACCCAAATGACGATACCTACGACCTATCCCGAGGCATGTACCCGCGCCCTACGACCAACATTACGAGGTTCAAGAACCAGAACTGGGACAAACTCATCGTGCGCGCTTCGGAGTTCCTTTACATGAAGATGTGGTGCCACCAGGCCACAGTGAAGACGGGATGCAAGGTGCGTTCCCATTTCCTAGGACTCCTTCACTTCCACGAGACCGGTTTCCGTCGCAAGGTCGAGAGCGCAGTCCGCGTCCTTCGAACCTTCCCGTATATCGTCAAACATCCGCGACATCAACGAAGAACAGAGCATCGAGGAAGTGCGTCGCAATCACACCGAGTGCCAGAAGTACATAGAGCTCGGGGTTTTGTGCGGACATAAGATAGAGTACTACGACGTATTCCTCCGTCGCCTTCTTGCGCTTAGGGCGTTCAGAGACGTGCTTGGGCGAAACCCAGTTGACCCTGAAGAGTTCAATCAAGTCGCTGACGATCCCGACCCCGGGTCTGCTGTACTACGCAAGAGATTGAACATGAATCCCACCATGAACTCTAACCTTGATAGGGCCATTGTGGATTGGTCGTGGGAAGCACTGCTGTACAACGACTTCCCAAGCAAGCGCTCTAGTGCGAGCAAGGGAGGAGAATCCGTATACTACGAAAACTACCAGGTGGCAAACTTCTTCAAAGACGTAGAGCGGAAGAGAAGTGTTGTTTTTGATCCACAAAGTGAAGCATCATACCAACAATCCTTACCGCCGAGTTTTTACGCGACTTTCGAAGAGGCGATGCGATCTCACAAGTCACTTAAAAGCTCGGTTCACGCCTACGCCCCCCTGTACGCTTTCCTATTTGACCCTTTTAGAGAGAACGACTCCCTTGAAGCGATTCTCGAAATCGGCGTGCAGCAGGCGGGGGCGTTCGCAAATGCATTGTCCTCGTTCTTCCCGGATGCCGCGGTAGTCGGCAGTGTGGGGCCTACCGACCCGCCTATCGAAGAGAGTCCCGACAACTCCATGATAACGTATGTGCATGGCGAGGGATGTCGAACGAGTTCGCGCGGCAATTGGACCTGCAATTTGACCTAATCGTGCACACCACCTCTGCGTCCAAGGTGGGTGCGCTTGCAAGCGTTCGCTCCGTATCTGAAAACCTGGGGGCTCTTCGTGATAGAGTCCGTGATTGTCGGATCCGCCCACCAGGATATTCCGTCTCTCGTGTCCGAGATGGATGCAATCGCTACCGCGAGTGGTCTCGCGACCCACAAGTGGTATGACCTTAGAAACGTCAAGGGGTCCAACGCCGGATTGTCGTTGCGGTCTTCCAACGCCCTTGTTGCCATGATGCATTCAAGAAAATTTCTTACAATTTTGGATATCCGGATCAAGAAATTACAACAACCTGAAGATGCCCCTGTATATTTTAAAAATATCATACAGTATATTTAATAAAACAAAAACTGTAAACAGATGCCTCCTAAAGCGTCTCGACTCCGATCCTCATACTCCAGCGCCGCCCCATCTTCACCCTCTTCTTGTTCCAATGGAGATGGGCAGCGTATCATTATGTTTGTCATGATCTCCATCGCAGCCATCCTCTTCCTCTTAGTGCTTATGTCCATGGTCAGGACCCAGCGAAACGCCATGGAATACGTGGTGGAGAGCAGCAATGAAGAGGGTTTTGAGGGGAAGGAGGATAGTGGCACAAAGGCGTCCAGTGGCGCTATCAAGGAATCCCATTAAGAAGAAGCCGATCGCCGCAACACTTGTCTACCTCCATATGGACGGGTGCGGATGGTGCGAGCGATTTATGCCGGTGTGGGAAGAAATGAAAACCAAGCACGGTAAGGGGGGGGGATTGACCATGCGCAAGTACGAACGCAGCGACCCCGCTGCTAAGAAGTACCTCAATCATGCAACCGGATTCGATACTGCTCGTAAGCTGGAGATGTGAAGAAGTTCTCCGGAGAGCGCACATGGAAGACTTCCTGAAGAGGTGTGATTCTATAGCATCAAAGGAGGGTTTGTTGAGAATATGGAGACGAGGCAGCCGCTATCAGGAAGAAGTTTTCAATGGGCTCAAGAACCAGGTAATGAACTCAGTTATAACATCCAAGAATTGAGCAGATTCACCATGTCAAACGTGCCCCATCAATGCGATTCGCAGCGGGCAGTTATTTAACACCTTGGGATCGGCTCCATATTTGAGTAGCAGCTTAGCGAGCTCGACGTCGCCATTTTGTGCGCCCATTGAAGAGGGCTGTCTCGATCGACGTGTGCGCTGACGCCTTTATCTAGCAAGAACTCTGCGATCTTGAAGTGACCATTCTGGCATGCTAGCAGTAATGCCACCCCTCCTATGCGACCGATGACGTCCTTCTCCGTATTGTCCATGGAGGACGACGACGACCGGATGATTGTGCAGAAGAGTTCTATGTCGCCCGCCTCTACAGACGCCAGCATCATTGAGTCGTCTTCCCCCCTGACAGTGTTTCCTTCTCCATTGTGTCTGGTATGGTGCGGTACAGCGTCTTGCATCAGCACAGCCGCTTGAAGCTGGTTCGAGAGTTGTTGTTGTTGCTCTTGTTTCGCGTGGAACGTCGAGATTTCCGACTCTAGGGTGAGTATGCGACATTGTAACAACGTGTTCTCGGAGTAGAGTGCAGATATCGTCTCCTGCTGTTGCTTCACCGTGATAGTGAGACATTTCGGAGTAGACGTTCGGGTCATTCATAGAAATATCTTCAGCTGTGTCGCAATGCTTAATATCGATTTCGTCCCCTGCTGAACTAGTAGTCCCTTGGCTGTTGCTGAAGGTAAAGATATCATTGTCGTCGACGCCACTTACAGGGGTGTACTTGTGCATTTGTGCACTTACAGGGGTGTACTTTTGCATTTCAGTTTTTTGTATGACTTTGTGTCTTTACACTCATACACGATTCCGTCGTTTTTTATCCTTGGGACAAATCCTCTCCGGCGATTTTTTGAAATTTCTACTCAGAATTTAGAGACTCCGGAACGACTCGCTAGATACAGTCAACGGAATACTAAAAATGAAACCGCTTCGTGTAAGAGAATACGTGGTTCTTTTTTAGATCACGCTCTCCATCCTGCAGACTCCGTATGTTTCATTTTACTTCTCCGCCGACTGTAGAGCTGCATGCGTTTCTCTGCATTGTTGTTTTTGATGTTGTCTGCGTTTGCAGAGCAGTGTAGGTCTCCTGTGTACGTGGCAGGGATGGTCGCGTCCGAAATGGTAGTGAGCAGTCCTGGTTGTCGCATCCAGATCTTTTATGATACAGAATGATCGCTTGGGGCTGATGGATATGCCGTTGACTGAGTTCGCTAGCGACGCGTCCTTCAAAAACGTTCTCGCCTAGCACACTACACATGATGTCCTCCCAATCCTGGGTCACGCCGTCCTTCAGGATTTTCATCGACACCGGTGGTTCCGCCGATGTTGAGTGGATCGTCCCAACACGGGAACACGTGTTCGCGCATCACAAAGAACATGCCGTTCTGTACGTCCTCACGCATGATGTCGATGTACGCGAGGACCTCCTCGGCGGTGCTTATGTTCCCCAACCGGACGTAGCTATCGTACGTCCAGTCATGGTCTTGAGGGTTTGTGGAAGTATACCGTCCATATATCATTCAGGAACAATGGAGAAGCCTCCTCCCTAGAAGCTTGGTCCACTGGGTAACGCCTTGATTATCGTCAGATGTTGACATATTCATATTGCAATACTCATTTTATTGAGTGATTCAGTCTTTACACTCTTCTCTTCTGGGACCCCAAAAATACAATGTAAGGAATTTGCAATAATTAATAAAAAGTAATTAGAGAGAATGTCAACCTTGCCCGGAGAAGACTTCGGCCGCTCCTTGTGGTGCACGATCGTTTCGTATTGCAGCCAGGAGCGTGAGTACATCGAGTCCTTGTTAGTGAATGCGGTCAAATACAGCGATTTTGTAGTGGTAAGCATTGGGGAGCGTTTGTACTCTGGACAGCTTGAGTCTGTTGAGGAGCTCTCCCTACATTGCAAAAGTGTGTGCGCGTGTGGGTGCCTCAAGCGGGAAGTCTGTGCTTACTGTAAGTACCCTGTGTCCGACGCCGACCTCCTCAACCCGTACGTATTGCATAACCTGGCTAGGCAGACGGCTTTCCACGAGGCGCGCTCTTAAAACGGGGTACCGGCCGTTTTGGGCATTCCTCTTGGACGCGGACGAGGTTCCCGACGGCGACGCCTTGCGAGCATGGTCGAGCACCCATCGCGATAAGATCAAACATGACGGGTCCAATGTGATGTACAAGATGGGGAACTATTGGGCGTTCATGCACCCGTGTCTGGTCTCTATGCTGCTCCAGGACTCTATTGTTTTGGTGCATTCGAATGTGCTAGGATCGCCCCGCGCACTGACGCACAAGAGGAGCGCGATGGCATCGCGGATTGCATAATATCTGGTGGGGGGGGGGTAGTGTGTCGCAACGTGCTTTCGGACGGGAATCAAAGGTGGTCCTCTTCCATCAACACTCTCATCTTGTAACGGACAGGCCATGTTTTTGGCATTTACTCGTGGGTGCGTACGTCCAACGCATTTCTAGTATCGGTTGGTCTGCGCGATGGCCTGCTCGGAAAGGTGAGAAACTGGGGACACTCCGTAGATCGTGACTGGGTGGCCGATATAAACAATGCGTTCGACGAAGTTGAACGGACCCGTAAGTGGCCCGGCACAGACTTTGTGCACGGTATCGCACTCACCCCGAACAAACGACACTCAAGCCTCCATTCGAGATTAAATCAAACACGCCGCATCATCTCCATCTTGACATACCATCTCCCGTTGCTATTGATGATGTGAAAGATACAGATGTGGGCCTCCGACGTGTTGTTCACGTGTACCAGCGTCACTGCTCATGCTCACCTAGCTCTGTGCACAAGAGGCGCCCGGACTATTTCGGACCGTCGCGGCATATTTCGCATCACTCCTTCGTGACGTGAGTCGCGACGCTCGCGTTGCATTCTTTCGTGATCGCGTACGACGACACAACTGGATCGCTTGCATCGCACTTCGTTTCTGACATCTTGAAGGATCATGAAGGGTATGACAAAGGCAAGGTGTCCACATCGGTCGCGCGTGGGGGGACGACGCCTCGGCGTTGCGCAACTTGTTCGCTTTGATCGAGAGGCACGTGAAGGAGGGTCGAGTATTACGAACGATGTCGTATACTTGCTTCGAGGACGACTACGCGCATCGAGAGGGATGGGTAGGCGCGCTCCTCGAAGGATTCGACGTGCTCGGTGACACGCGGGCTACGTCACATTGTACGATCACCCCGACAAGTACACTTTGCCGATGTACCGAGATCTTCAAAGCTGTGTGTTACACAGTAAGTCGTTGCACTGGCGTACACCCCTCGACAACGAACACGTTCGCTTGTCTCGCGGGCACGTTGATGCGTCACTTGCCTCTGCAACTGCGTTTCTGTTCTCTCCGGGTCCCGCTGACGATCACGGAAAGTTCTTGGCGCTCAATGAAAGAGAAGCATGCGCCTCTCATCTCGGCGATCCCTGCTTTCGCTACGCACGTGGAGAGCAATATGTTGTCCCCCAACGGTTTCCGATACTGCGTGGGAATCCTTCTGCGGGTTCAAAATTAAGTTAGAGAGCCGTCACGTTGCCAAAAAGCAAGGTTCGATTATAATGTTTCCATATATATTTTAGAACAACAGTAAGAAACATAGGAATGTGTGACACGGGCTACGTGATTTCGCGACCATTTGCCTGCGATATTTGCAAGCTATTGCGGTAGACCTTACTAAGATCAACATTGAGCTCCCATTGCAACTCACTCGTTGTTATTGCACTGCTTTGATGATGACACATCTGCTTGTTGCGCGTCGTTCAGGATACACTGAACAATTGCAACCATGTGAAGTCCAAGAGGTTGAGTGAGCAAGACCGTGATAGTTCGCGCAAAGTGGTATCGAGTTTTTTACGAACGCTATGTTTACCTCTTCGGAACGATCATTGCATGTTTTATGTACTTCTGACGCAGTACAGTAAGAAGAAAAATAATTGCAGCGAATGATAACAACAAGGACCTTGAATATTATTCCCTGGTCACGTTTTTTGTGTGATAGAGCGTGTGGATAGGGACCGTTTCAACATGTACCAATCTGTTTATAGGGGAGTATGACTTGAACGGGTACATAGAAAAGGCTAGCGCCATCTCCGTCGGGCGTACCAGGATGATTTGAAGTTGGGTTAAGGGAATGGTCGACATGATGGGTTGTGGGCAAAAAGTGGGACGCTTCAGTCCAAGAATTCTTGGAGCGACATGACTTTGACTCAAACGACTACGTCAACATGGAGAATATGCATATAGACGCAACATTCATTTTTTTTACACTTCATATCCAATAATTCTCAGCGACTGCAGAGTTGCACTTGCAAACTTTGTGACTCGACATTTGCTATGCATTTTGCGTAAATTGAGAGCGACATTGATGTCACGTATTGGCATTCACCCATCAATCCACAATGAAGTACACCCCTTGACAATTTCGAGCCATGAAAGCATCGCTAAGTGGCTAGGAAAAAAGACTTATTTGAAAGATTTAATATGTTTCTACCAAATGTACACAAACACACACGCACACGAATGTCACGTTTCTAAAGTACCAAGAAAGAGAGAGCTTTTGTATGTACGATTCCCAGGGGAGATTATATGTGCAACAGATCCTCACGTCAGGAAATGATATTGACACTGACCCTCGCAAGGACAGTGGGATATTTGTACAAACTTTCCTTGTGTTTCTGGACAAAACCGCATGGTGGTCCTATGCAGAATAATTGCCAGAGCCAGGTCTAAAATGAAGGGAATTTTGGGACTCCCGCTGGCTATGCCTCTTGGGGAGATGTGTCACCTCCGAGCTTCTCCAGTGGCGTGCAGCAGACGAGGCAGGCGACAGCTAGGGAACGGATTGAACCATCATTTTTACCGCATCATAGTCCTTGGAGAAACGTTTTTCTTTGCAGCTCTTTCAGCCTTACTAGTGAATGACATTCAGAATCTATCAGGTCACGATGGTCACGTGACCTTGGTATTCCACAA
>JAJSRW010001163.1:0-33286 GCA_022414725.1 Microglena sp. YARC | reverse complement strand
TTCCTGGCTATGACCATTTGGCTGCGTGTCAGTGTTGGTAGGGGGGCTTGATGGTGTGCCGTTCCTGTATCTCCATTCTGCTGCTCAATCATGATCCCGTGCCAAGCCGATGTGGTACGCGGGCTTCCTGGTTGACCATGTTTGGCTGCGGGGTGTCAGGGTTGGTAGGGGGGCTGGATGGTGTGAGACGTTCCTGTATCCCCATCTAATGGCTCATCATCATCCCGTGCCCAAGCGTGTGTGACCTTCTGCGATATGACCATTAGCTGCGTGTCAGGTTGTTTAGGGCGGGCTGATGGCTGTGACGTTCCTGCTATCCCATTCTTGCTGGGCTCATCTGATGACTCCCGTGCCCAAACGCAATGGTGGATATCTTTCTGGTTATGACCATTTGCTGCGTTGTCAGGTGTAGGGGGGCTGATGGCCTGTGACGTTCCTCGTATCCCCATCTGCCTGGGCCCTCCACTCATCGAACTCCCAGTTGCCCAAAGCCGATGTCAGGTACCTTCTGGCTTAATGACCTTATGCTGCTGTGTCAGGTTGGTTAGGGGGGTAGATGCTGTGCGTTCTGCTATCCCCATCTGCCCTCGGGACTCATCATGACTCGCGTGCCAGCCATGGTGGACCTTCTGGTATGACATTTGCTGCGTGTCGGTTGGCTTAGGCGGCGCTGATGCTGTGACCGTGTCCTGTATCCCATACTGTGGGCTCATGATTGACTCCCGTGCCAAAGCCGATTGGTCGGTTACATTCTGGTATGCCATTTCTTGCGTGTCAAGGTTGGTAGGGGCTGATGGTGCTGACGTTGCTCCTGTATTCCCCATTCTGCTCGCGGCTCATCATAGACTCCCGGTGCCAAGCCGTATGGTGGCTACCCTTCTGGTATGACATTTGCTGCGTGTCAGGTTGGTAGGGGGGCTGATGATCCCGAGTGTGAACGTTCCCTGTATCCCATTGCTGGGCTCATCATGACTCCCCGCTGCCCAGGCGATGCTGGTACCGTACCTCTCTGGCTACGTGACCATTGCTGCGTGCATCAGTTGCTAGGCAGGAGGGTATTCCTGATGCCTCCCTGTGACGTTTTCCTGTGATCCCCATCTGCTGGGCTCAGATGACTCCCGTGACCAAGCCCTCACTGGTCGGTACCTTCTGGTTATCAGACCAATTTGCTGCCCATCTCGTGTATCAGGTAAGGTACTAGGGGGGGCTGATGGATGTTGACTTCCTGCTATCCCATCTGCTTGCAGCGCTCATGATGCACCTCCCGTAGGCCAAAGCAATGGTGCTACTCTCTGGATGGACCCATTTTGCTGCGTGTCAGGTTGGTAGCTCGCTTGATGCTGTGACGTTCTTGTCATCGCCATCTGCTGGGACTCACTCATTGACTTCCGTGCCCAAAAGCGACATGGTCGGAGGTACCTTCTTGTACGACCATTGCAGCGTGGTCAGGTTGTTGAGATTAGGGGGGCTGATGTGTGACGTTCCTGTAAGTTCCCCATCTGTTGCGGCATCATCATATCCCATCGCCCCAAGCCGATGGTTGGATTCTTCTTGTACGACCATCTTGCTGCGTGTCAGAGTTAGGTAGGGGGGTCTGATGGCTGTGACGTCCTGTATTCCCCATCTGGCTGGGGCTTAACTCATGACTACCATTGCCAAGCGATGCGTGGATTCTTCTTGTTCACCGACATTGCTGCCCGTGCTCAGGATTTGTTAGGCGGGCTCATTGTTGCTTGTGACGTTCCTGTATCCCCATCTGCTGGGCTCATCATGACCTCCCTGTCCCAACTGCCCGATGTTTGGTACCTTCTCGGCTATGGACCATTAGCTGTGGTGGTCGAGGTTTGGTGCTAGGGTGCTGATGGTGTGTGACGTTCCTGTATCCCATCTGCTGGGCCCATCGATGACTCCCCGTGCCCAAGACCCGCATGGTCGGTACTTTCTTGTATGCACCATTTGCTGCGTGTCAGGTTCGGCTAGGGGGCTGATGATTCTGTGACGTTCCTGTGATCCCATCTGCTGGGATCTCATCATGACTCCGTGCCCAGCCGATGGGCCGGTACCTTCTGGTATGACCGATTACGCTGCGTGTCAGGTTGGTAGCGGGGCTCATGGCTCTTGTGACGTTCCTGCTATCCCATTGCTGGCTCATCATGGACTCCGTGCCAAGCCCGATGGTCGGTACTTCTCGGTATAGACCATCTTGCTTGCGTGTTCAGGTTGTAGGCGGGGCTTGATGGTGTGACGTTCCTGTATTCCCCATCTGCTGGGTCTTTCCACCAATGGCACTCTCCCGTGCCCAAAGCGATGTGGTACCTTCTGGTATGACCATTTTGCTGCGGTGTCAGGTTCGGTAGGGGGCTGATGGTGATGTGACCGTTTCCTGTATCCCATCTGCTGGCTCATCGATGATCTCCCGTGCACCAATGCCGGATGTGGTACCTTCTTCTCTTGTATGGACCATTTTGATGCCGTGGTTCAAGGTTGGCTTAGGGGGCTCTGACCGTTCCTGTATCCCATCTGGCTGCGCGCTTCAATCATGACTTCCTCCCGTTGCCCAAGCGATGTGTGGTACCTTCTGTGTAATGACCATTGCTCGCGTGCAGTCAGGTTGGTAGCGGGTGAGCCTGATGTTGACGTTCCTGTATCCCCATTCTGCCTGGGCTCATGATGCAATGGACTCCCGCTGCCCATATGGTGGTTCTTTGCTATGACCATTTGCTGTGCAACATAACGAGCGTGTCAGTCTTCGGTAGCGGGGCTGATGGGACTGTGACGCTATCTGTATCCCCGATCTGCTGGGCTCATCAATGTACAAACACTCCCGTGCCCCAAAGCCGATGGTGGTATTCTTTTTCTTGGGTATGACCATTGCTGCGTGTGTTCAGGTTGGTAGGGGGGCTGATGGTGTGACGTTCCTGTATCCCATCTGCTGGGCTCATCATGACTCCCGTGCCCAAGCCGATGGCTGGTACCTTCTGGTATGACCATTTGCTGCGTGTCAGGTTGGTAGGGGGGCTGATGGTGTGACGTTCCTGTATCCCCATCTGCTGGGCTCATGATGACTCCCGCTTTTTGGGGGCCGCAAGCCGATGGTGGGGAACCAGGTTGGTAGGGTTGGGCTGATGGTGTGCGTTTGTATCTCCATCTGCTGGGCTCTATGATGACTAATTTCCCCGTTGCCCCCAGCCGATGGTGGTTGAACCTGTGTATTTCTGGGTTTATCCATTTGCTGCGTGTCAGGTTGGTAGGGGGGCTGATGGTAGTTCCTGTATTCTCCCATCTGGGGCTCTATCTGACTCCCGTGCCAAGACCGATGGTGTACCGTTCTGTGACCATCTTGCTGCGTTCAGTTGGTAGGTTTGGGAGCTTTTGATTGTGTGGTGGACGTCTGTTTCCCATCTGCTTGGGCTCATGATGACTCCCGTGCCCAAGCGATGGTGGGTACCTTTTTGGTATGACCATTTGCTGCGTGTCAGGTGGTAGGGGCTGATGGTGTGACGTCCTGTATCCCCCATCTGCTGGGTCTCCTCATATGACCTCCCGTGCCCAAGCCGATTTGTATGTGTACCTTCTGGTATGACCATTTGCTGCGTGTCAGGTTGGTAGGGGGGCTGATGGTGTGACGTTCCTGTATCCCCATCTGCTGGGCTCATCATGACTCCCGTGCCCAGCAGCGATGGTGGTACCTTCTGGTATGCACCATTTGCCCTGCGTGTCAGGTTGGTAGGGGGAGCTGATGGTGTGACCGTTTCCTGTATCCCCTATCTGCTGGGCCTCATCATGATGACTCCCGTGCCCAAGCCAATGGTGGTACCCGTCTGGTATGACCATTTTGCTGCGTGTCAGGTTTGGTAGGGGCTGAATGGTTGTGACGTTCCTGTATCCCCATCTGCTGGGCTCATGATGACTCCCGTGCCCAAGCCGATGGTGGTACCTTCTGGTTATGATCCTATTTGCTGCGTGTCAGGTTGGTAGGGGGGCTGATGGTGTGACGTTCCTGTATCCCCATCTGCTGGGCTCATCATGACTCCCGTGCCCAAGCCGATGGATAATGGTACCTTTCTTGCGACCATTTGCAGCGTGTCAGGTTGGTAGGGGGGCTGATGGTGTGACGTTCCTGTATCCCCATCTGCTGGGCTCATCATGACTCCCATGCCAAGCGCAAATGGTGGATTACCCTTCTGGTTGTAGACCATTTGCTGGCGGTGTCATGGTTTGGTAGGGGGGCTGATGGTGTGACTGTTCTGTATTCCATCCTGCTGGGCTCACCATGACTGTCCATGCCCAAGCGGATGTTGGAACTTCTTGTACGACACATTTGCTGCGTGTGTCAGTACTGTTGGGGTAGGGGGGCTGATTGGCCATGTGACGTTCCTGTATCCCATCTGCTGGCTCATCCGCATGACTCCCGTGCCCAAGCGATGGCTTGTGTACCTTCTCTTGTATACCATTATTGCTGCGTGTCAGTGGGGGGTTATCTTGGTAGGGGGGGCTCATGGTTGGGCCGATGTGACGTTCCTGTATCCCCATCTGCTGGGCTCATGATGACTCCCGTGCCCAAGCCGATGGTGGCTACCTTCTGGTATGACCATTTGCTGCGTGTCAGGTCTGAGTAGGGGGGCTGATGGTGTGACGTTCCTGTATCCCCATCTGCTGGGGCTCATCATGACTCCCATGCCCCAAGCGATGGTGGACTTTCTTCTTGTACGACCAATTTGCTGCGTGTCAGGTTGGTTAGGGGGGCTCATGGTGCTGAGTTCCTGTATCCCCATCTGCTGGGCTCATCATGACTCCCGTGCCCAAGCCGATGGTGGTACCTTCTGGTATGACCATTAGCTGCGTGTCAGGTTGGTAGGGGGCTTTTTGATGGTGTGACGTTCCTGTATTCCCACTTGCTGGGCTCTATGTATGACTCCCGTTTGCCCAAGCCGATGGTGAACGGTACCTTCTGGTATGACCATTTGCTGCGTGTCAGGTTGGTAGGGGGGCTGATGCCCGTGTGACTGTATCTCATCTGCTTGGGCTCCCCATGCTGCTGGGACTCATCATGACTCCGATGGTGTACCTCTGGTATGACCGGATTGGTGGATTCTTCTTGGTTACGACCAATTGCTTGCGTGTCAGGTTTAGGTAGGGGCTCATGGTGTGACCTGGTATCCCCATCTGGATGGGCTCATCATCTCCCGTGCCCAAGCCGATGGTGGTACCTTCTGGTATGACATTTAGCTGCGTGTCAGGTTGGTAGGGGGGCTCATGGTGTGACGTTCCTGTATCCCCATCTGCTGGGCTCTCATTATGACTCCGTGCCCAAGCCGATGAGTGGTACCTTCTGCGTATGACCACTTTGCTGCGACTGTCAGGTTGGCTCAGGGGGGCTCTGATGGTGTGGACGTTCTTCCTGTATCTCCATCTTGCTGGGCTCATCATGTGCCTCCCAGTGCAAGCCTGATGTGTGGTACCTTCCTGGTACTGACATTAGCTGGCGTGTCGAGGTTGTGTTGTAGGGGGCTGATGGTGTGACGTTCCTGTATTCCCTCATGCTGGGCTCATTGATGACTCCCGTGCCCCAAGCCGATGGTTGGTACCTTTGCTGTAATGAACCATTTGCTGCGTTGTCAGGATGGTAGGCGGGCTGAATGGTGTGAGGTTCGTTCTGTATCCCCAAATCTGCTGGGCTCATGGATGACTCCCGTGCCCAAGCAATGGGGATTCTTCTGGTGACCCACTTTGCTGCGTGTCAGTTTGGTAAGGGGGCTGAAATCGGTGTGACATGTATTCCCCATCTCTGGGCTCATGATGACTCCCGTGCCAAGGCCGATGGTGGTAATCCTTCTGGTATGACCATTTGCTGGGCGTGTCAGGTTGGTAGGGGGTGCGATGTGTGACGTTCCTGTATCTCCATCTGCTGGGCTCATCAATGACTCCCGTGCCCAGCCGATGGTGGTTACCTTTCTGGTATGATCCATTTGCTGCGTGTTCAGGTTGGTAGGGGGGCTGATGGTGTGACGTTCCTGTATCCCCTCATCTGCTGGGCTCATGATGACTCCCGTGCCCAAGCGATGGTGGTACCTTCTGTGTGATAGCACCATTTGCTGCGTGTCAGGTTGTAGGGGGGCTGATGGTGTGACGGTCCTCCTGGTATCCCCATCTGCTTGGCTCATGATGACTCCGTTGCCCAAGCCAATGGTGGTTCTTTCTGTCTAAGTAGACCATTTGCTGCGTGTCAGGATTGGTAGGGGGGCTGATCGGTGTGACGTTCCTGTATCCCATCTCTGCTGGGCTCATGATGACTCTCCAGTTGCCAAGCCGATGGTACCTTCTGGTATGACCTTTGCTGCGCTTGTCAAGGTTGTAGGTGGGCCCTGATCGGTGTGAGCGTTCCTGCACGAGACGGCGACTGCCTTCCCCATCTGCTGGCTCATGATGAATCCCGTTGTACCCAAGCCGATTTTGGTGTTAACCTTCTGTATGACCATTTACTCACGTGTCGTGATTCAGTTAGGTTAGTAGGGGGGCTGATCTGTACCCCTGTATTTGCTCGGGCTTTTCATGATTGACGTCCGTGCCCAAGCCAATGCGTGGATTCTTCTTGGCTCTATTGACCATTTGGCTGCGTTGTCAGCGTTCGGTAGGGGGGCTGATGGTGTGACCGTTCCTGTATCCCATCCTTGCTGGCTTCTCATGACTCTTCCCGCTGCCCAAGCCGATGCGTGGTACCTTGCTGGCTCATGACCAATTTGCTGCGCTGTCAGTTGGCTAGGCGGGGCTTGATGGTGTGGACGTGCCTGTATCCCATCTTGCTGGGCTTCTCATTTGCACTCTCTTGTGCTTGTCGTATGGTGGATCCTTCTGGTATGGCATCCATTTGCTTGACGGTCGGTTTTAGGGGTGGCTGGTATTGGTGTGAACGGGCTGTTATCCCCATCTGCCTGGGCTTCATGATAAACTCCCGTGCCCGAAGCTATCGGTGGTTACCTTTCTGGTTATGTACCATTTGCTTTGCACTGTGTCGTTTGGTAGGGGGCTGATGGAATGTGACGTTCCTGTTCAGAATTCCCATCTGCTGGGCTCATCATGACTCCCCGTGCCCGAAAAGCCGATGGTGGCTAACATCTTGTACAACCATTTGCTGCGTGTCAGGTTGGTAGGGAGGCAGGGATTTATTTCCCCTGTATATAGTGATTGCTACTTTTGACTTCCCGTTTTGGACTCAAATTGCTGCCTATTAAGATCCCACCCCCCCCCCCCCCCCCCTCTCCCCTCCTTTGCATCCCACCCCACATGGCCCTAAATGGCCCTTAATATGGCCCTAAAAAAGCTATATAAAGCTAATAAGAGCCATGGTAAGATGCTGTAAAAACGGTAATCATGGGAATTTCGAGGAGGCCTGAAAACCATCGGCAGCTAGAAAAAACCCACTTTCAAATTCGAATTGACATTCCTGTTCCCGGAGAGTGTAGCCCCCACTTTAGCTAGACCCACTTTTACGAAAGCCTAAATTCACCTAGACCCTAAACCCTGAACACTAAACCCTAGACCTAGATCCTTAACTCTGAAGACCACCCACAACCCTTAACCTTGGAATGCTTGATCTCACGCAAGCAATGTGAACTTCAACCACTAATCTTGTCCTCCTAAACTCCCTGCCTAGCATGCCCTTTAGTTTCCAGTGGGGGCTAACTTCCACCCAACTGATGAGGGGAAGGGGCGGGGGGGGGGGTACTGTGTTGAGGGGTGACCAAACTGCACTGGCATGCAAAGCCAGGTCAGCCAGGCCAGATCAGCTTCAGGCAAAAAAAAACTAAGCTTTTAAGTGTGGGTTAACTTTTCACCACCTAATGAGGGGATTTGCAGGGGGGGGGGGGGGGGGCTGGGGGGGGTAGTGGTTACTGTCCGAAAGCGGGGAATGACCAACTGCCACTGCGCCATGCGGCATTAAGCCAGGTCAGCCAGACGCCAGATCAGCTTCAGGGCAAAACAAACTAAGCTTAAGTGGGGGCTAAACTTTTCACACCACCTACTCTATGAGGGAAGGAGGGGGGGGGAGGGGGTTGGGGAGCCGGTTACTGTCCGAAGGGAAATGACCAACTGCCACTGGCCGATGCAAAGCGCAGGTCAGCCAGGCCCAGATCAGCTTCAGGCCAAAAAAGCAAAAAGCCTAAACTGTAAGCTTGTGAGGGGCTACCCCCAACGGTGAAGGGGGAAATGAGGGAAAGGGGGGGGGGGGGGTGGGGGGGGTGTGTTGGGGGTAGCGGTTTACTGTCGAGGGAATGACCAACTGCAATACTGCCATGCAAAAGCCAGGTCAGCCAGACCAGATCAAGCTTCTGGCAAAAAAGCCCTAAACTTAAGTGGGGCTACCTTCCCCCCCTGATGAGGGACAAGGGGGGGGGGGGGGGGGTAGCGGTTACTGTCCGAGGGAATGTGACCAACTGCCACTGGGCCATGCAAAGCCAGGTCAGCCAGACCTAGATTAGCTTCAGGCAAAACAAAACTAAACTTAAGTGGGGGGCTACCTTCACACCACCTTAATAATTCGCAGGCTGGAGGGTTACGTCCTGCTGCCATTGCGTCACAAAAATGGCATACGGCTCCATGGCCCCTCCGGTGCCGCCAGATCACTCGCTACGGCGGCTGTGCTTAGCTATAACAACCAAGCTCACTCTGTCCAAGGGCTTTGCTTCAGGTGGGAGTGGGTGGGTGAGTGAGTGCTGGGCTGGGTTGGTGGGTGGCATGGGTTCAAATGGGTGGTGGGTGGGTGGGTGGATGGGTGAATGATTCCAAATGGGTGGGTTTAAGGATGGGTTCAAGATGGGTATGGGTGGGTGGGTGGGTGGTGGTGGGTGGGTGTGTGGGTGTGTGTGTAGGGGTAGAGGGGAAAAGGGGGGGGGGGGGGGGGCGAAGGGGTGGGGATGGGGGGGGGGGGGGGGGGTGGGGGGGGGGGGGGGGGGGGGGGGGGGGGTCAAGTACTCTTAAACGTCCTGCTGCACATCGCGTCACAGAAATGGCATCAACGGCTCCATGGCCCCTCCGGCAACCCAGATCACTCAACTACGGCTGTGCTTTAGCAAAACAACAAGCACACTCTGCCAAGAGCTTTACTTCGGGTGTGTGTGTGTGTGGGTGGGTGGGTGTGAGTGGGTGGGTGTGGGTGGGTGGGTGGGGTGGGTGGGGGGGGGGGGGGGGGGGGGTCAAGTACTTCAACGTGGGGTGGGTGGGTGAGTGGGTGGGTGGTACATGGGTGGGTGGATTGGATAGCTGACTAGCTGTACGTCCTGCTGCACATCGCGTCACAGAAACAGCGATGGTGGGTGGGTTAAGTGGGTTGGGTGGGTGGGTTCACATGGGTGGCAAGCTCAGGGCTCGGTTCGGCACTCCTCTTTGAACTGTTGAGCAGCGTGCTTGGAACCACGATTGGTGTGCTTCATTACGATTCTGTACAGGATTTACATATGTATATATATTTACATATTTAGCATACTGCAGGTAAATGCACCGGTAAATAATATATAAACAATATTATGTTATTATATATATAAACATTATTAGATGTATTATTATATAACAATGTCTGTAACAATATTATGTATTATTATATAAACAATATTATGTATATTATAATAGAGATATCAGAATTTTTACCATATTATTTACATATTATACCTATAAAGTCGGTTATATATAGCCTGGACACAGCGCATAAAGTAATGTAATGCATTGATTTAATATAATATAAACGTGTTTATTGTGGTGTGTGGAATTGATGGTTGACAGAATTTACCATATGTACATACCATATTATTTGCAGCCAGGTTGTCATTTGGATTGTGATCCACATCATGCTCAAACGATCGCGTTTGTGTTGTGTGGGGGTTGTGTAGGGGGTGTGGGGTTGTGTTGGTGTTGGGGTGTGGGGGTTGGGTGGTGTTGGGTGGGGGTTGTTGGATTTAGGAGAGATCCACATCATTGCTCTACGACGACGTTTGTTGTGTGGGGGTTGTGGGGGGGTTGTGTGGTGTTGGTGTGTGGTTGGGTGGTGTTGGGTGGTGTTGGGGTTGTTGGATTGATCCAAATCATGCTCTACGACGCGTTTGTCTTTCTTTCACGATTCAACACACTCAAAGCTGAAAGTGGGAGGGAAAAAGCAGTGAGGAGAGGAAGGGGAGAGTGTGCTGTTTTAGTTGGTGATTGGGAGAAGGAGTGGAGAGGGGGGGGGGTGTTAGGGTGTGTTGGTCTGTGTTGTGTGCGTTGGTGTATGGGTGTATGTTGGGGTGTGTTGGGGTGGGGGTTGGTTGGTTATGTGTGTGTTTGTGTGTGTTGGTGTTAGTGTGGGTTGGGGTGGGGGTGGGTTGGTTATGTGTGTGTTGGGATGTGTTGGGTTGGAAGTTAGAAGGAGGAGGCAACTACATTGACCTTGCTGTAAATAAATAAATCTTATAACTTCCAAGATATGTCACAATGACACTTCTAAGGACGTGGGGTTAAGGGAACCGGCTCGTAAGTATGCGATGGACGGGCCTACATCACACCTACAGTCCATTTACCATGCCGGTTGACAACCCTCCGGGTGGGCCTAGGTGACATCGATGGGGTTCGAACCAGCAACCTGATAAGACCCCGCACCTGCTTCCGTTCGATCCGGGATTACTCTACATAGAGCCATCCCGTTCGAACGGGGGATTTCTTGGGGGATGTACTAGACAGAACTTCCCGGAGCATACCTGACATCCCAGACCCCTTCCTCGAAATACCGGACAGAACTGATGGGGATGTATGAGACAGAACTTTTCGTGGAATATGATAATATATACGGTATCAGACATCCCAGACCCCTTCTAGGAATTAGGTGACATACTCCCGTTCCGAACGGGGATGACCTTGCTGTTATATGCAAACACAGCAGAGCCCCCGCACATGCGGTTGTCGAAGGAGCCTGATACCTGGTGTGTGTGTTGGGATGTGTTGGGGTGTGTGGTGTGTGTTGGTGTGTGTCGGTGTGTGTTGGGGTGTGGCCCACAGCCCACAGGGTGAGCGCATGGTTTCCATAGAAAGAGGAGGCGACTACAGTGACCTTGCTGTTGTAGGCAAACACAGCAGAGCCCCCGCACATGAGGTTGTCTAAGGAGCCCTTCTTTGCCCGTCCACTCAGGGTTGGGCAGGTCCCTTTTGCCTTATTTAGCGTACCCCTGGACATACATACATACATACATACATACATACATACATACATACATACATACATACATACATATATACATGCATGCATGCATACATACATACATACATACATACATACATACATACATACATACATACATACATACATACATTGCTACATACATACATACATACATACATACATACATACATACATACATACATACATACATACATACATACATACATGCATGCATACATACATACATACATACATACATACATACATACATACATACATACATACATACATGACACGACGCATGTGTTGCAGGCTGATGATCCTAGCCTTGAACCACCAGGAGGGCCCTTGTGAGACGGCTGATGGATCAAAGAGGATAAGTCCGTGATGGATCAAAGGGCATAAGATACTGAAGGGTTAGCCCCTTTCAGTGATATACAATGGTCCAGTGGTAGACCAGATCGCTTGAGGATGAAGAGTCGGGGTTCGACTCCCCCCTTCGGTCGCTCTTGGCGTTGCAGGTCGTCGTCAACCGCGATGGTAGCTTGTCCAGTTGAGTTAGGAGACCGCTCCCCACCCGCGTACGAGGGGCTCCCTTAAAACCATGCCCCACCAGGCGTTATCATTACTGGAGGGTTACATCTCGTTGAAACCCCACCAGGCAGTACATGATAGGACTCGTGAGTCATATGATAACATGGTTGAGGCATACGGTCACATGGGCAGTACATGATAGGACTCGTGAGTCATATGATAACATGGTTGAGGCATATGGTCACATGGGCAGTACATGATAGGACTCGTGAGTTATATGATAACATGGTTGAGGCATACGGTCACATGGGCAGTACATGATAGGACTCGTGAGTTATATGATAATATGGTTGAGGCATATACGGTCATGGGCAGTACATGGGCAGTACATGATAGGACTCGTGAGTTAAATGATAACATGGTTGAGGCATACGGTCACATGGGCAGTACATGATAGGACTCGTGAGTTATATGATAACATGGTTGAGGCATACGGTCACATGGGCAGTACATGATAGGACTCTTGAGTCATATCATAACATGATTGAGGCATACGGTCACATGGGCAGTACATGATAGGACTCGTGAGTTATATGATAATATGGTTGAGGCATACGGTCACATGGGCAGTACATGAGGATAGGATCGTGAGTTATATGATACATGAGGTTGAGGCATGATACGGTCACATGGGCAGTACATGATAGGACTCGTGAGTCATATGATAACATGGTTGAGGCATACGGTCACATGGGCAGTACATGATAGGACTCGTGAGTTATATGATAACATGGTTGAGGCATACGGTCACATGGGCAGTACATGATAGGACTCGTGAGTTATATGATAACATGGTTGAGGCATATACGGTCACATGGGCAGTACATGATAGGACTCGTGAGTCATATGATAACATGGTTGAGGCATACGGTCACATGGGCAGTACATGATAGGACTCGTGAGTTATATGATAACATGGTTGAGGCATACGGTCACATGGGCAGTACATGATAGGACTCGTGAGTTATATGATAACATGGTTGAGGCATACGGTCACATGGGCAGTACATGATAGGACTCGTGAGTTATATGATAACATGGTTGAGGGCAGGACATGGGCAGTACATGATGTGAGTTATATGATAACATGGTTGAAGGCATTACATGGGGCAGTAACATATGATAGGACTCGTGAGCATTATATGATGGTTGAGGCGGTCACATGGGCATACATCGGGTGAGGCATACGCATACGGTCACATGGGCAGTACATGATAGGACTCATGAGTCATATCAATACATGTTTGAGGCATATGGGCACATGGGCAGTACATGATAGGTCTCGTGAGTCATATCATAACAGATTGTACGCTAGGGTACTACAAAGCACGCGCGGAAGCGCGATTTTGCGCACACTTTTTGAGCCCCACTGCGCGTTTCGCGCAGTTTTTTCACCTCCCTGTGGGCGCAGCGCGCAGTTTTTGCACATTAAAGCGATGACCAATTTGACGTTTATGCGCTTTAAGCCCTGACCAATTTGACAAAATGTAGTACCCTGTTGTATGCCCCATGGGTGCCCTTTTTTTTAAGTATGTCACCCCAGGAGATGGGTCTCCCTACACAAACCAGCGGCATAGAGGATTCAGTTCGAATGGCGTTGCCACTCCCACAAAAGAGGAGGCGCACTTTTGCAGCCTTGTTCAAATGTTACGTTTCACGTCTTCAACGCAATTATTTGGGGGATTGGGTATGTGGGTGGGGGTTGGGGGTTGGGGGGGGGGGGTCTGTTTAGTTGAAAACGTAGATTTGGAATTATGGGGCCTTTTTTGTTTTTTGTATACTGAAGGTAGGTTTGGGCTCATGAAATGGCAAACACTAAATCGCACCCGGCAAATCCTTCGTTGTTGGAGCTCGACCATTAAACCATTCGTCGGAACGGAGATCGGGCTCATGAATGTAGATTTTGAAGTGCCCTTGAACGACCCTGGCCCCACGCAGTGTTCTTTATTTCAGATTTCTGTAGTCCAGGTTGAGTAGCTATTTGGGCTACTCAACCCTGATTTGAGGATATTTGCGTAGCAATCGACGGAATCGAAAAAGCTCTAGGCCTGCGCAAAGCGTGGAGCCTGGGGGGAATCGGAGGGCAGCGTGTTCCAATATCGGGGGCTCCAGGGGGTGTAGCATTCGACGGAATGGCGACGCGTCGTCAAAAAATAAACACTAGTCCCATGGCGCATCGATGCATTTGATTTTAATTCAATTAGTATCGATGAAAATTGAACCTGAATTGGTCGATAGAAGCTCCAGCATGAAGCTGGTCATGAATCCTGATTCCTTTGATGGATGGAAATACTTAATACAATTGATAAAAATGCGATAATATTCGCACAATTAAATTATCAACCCAGATGAGATGATGATTTAATTATATTGCAGATTTAAATGATCACTGTAGCACGAACTCAGGGCCCCCGTGGCCCCATCTGTAAAACAATTGCTTGGGGTTCATTTCACCAGTTCTTTTTCTTTCTAGCCCTTACTATCACGGTTGGGCACAGGGTAATTCAAAGCGCGCGCTTTTGAGCGCTGACTTTTTGACCCCCTCTGCGCTTTAAGCGCAATTTTTTGCACCCCCCTGTGGGCGCAGCAAGCAATTTCTGCGCTTTTTGCACTACAAAGCGCAGTTTTTTTGTTTTCAAATGCGCTAAAGCGCTGGCCAATTCGGCCATTTAAGTACCCTGGTTGGGCAAGTCCCCTTCGCCTATGTAGCCTACCCCTGGACTGTAACATACTTACATACAACCATTCACCCACCCATCCATACCACCCATACTCAATTACTCACCCCCTTCCTGGGAATTAAGTGGTGCCAATGAAGTGCCCTTGTCAACACAATCTCAAATGGTGGTCTCAGAATGTAATTTTGAGGTCTGATTAAAAGGACAGAAAAAAACTGATGAGGGCTGACCCCCCCCCCCCCCCCCCCCCCCCCCCCCCCCCCCCTAAAAAAAAACTGGAAATGACCTGGAAAATGGTCCAAACATAGCCATGAATCATGCCATTATAGACCCCTTCTCAAAATAAATCGATCGGCACAAGTAAAATGTTGGAGGCCTGGGATCAGGGTACTTCAAATGGCCAAATTGGCCAGCGCTTTAGCGCACTTGAAAACAAAAAAATGCGCTTTGTGGTGCAAAAAGGGCAAAAATTGCTGGCAGCGCCCACAAGGGGTTGCAAAAAACTGCGCTTAAAGCGCAGAGGGGGTCAAAAAGTCAGCGCTCAAAAGCGCAAAAGCCCGCGCTTTGAATTAACCTGCCTGCAATCCCTGTTGTGCTCCTTCACCCTATTTGGCCTACCCCTGGACTGTTACATACTCAATAACAAGGGGCAGTGTCTATGAGGCCATCTCCTTCTGGATGAGCCGGTACTCCATGTCTGCAGGCAACATGGGCTAGGTCCTCTCGACACACACGAACACCTTATTAGGCGCACAGTCGTTGACTGCTTTATTTTATGCACCTTGCATTTGCCTTGTCTTACCTGCAATCCCTGTTGTGCTCCCTGCTTTCCGTTGGTACCCCACGGGGGGACTTCAGATTGGAAGGCAGCGAGCAGCCCAGAGTTGGCTGAAAACCCATGTAACAAATCAAATTCAGATTCAAATTACCTACAATCTGCCTACCGTATCTAAATGTATGTATGACAACACTGCAGACAACGAGAATGGAGAAAAAGCGCGCACTTTGAATTACTCTGCCTGGGATTCTCCTGTTCAGAAGAAGAAACAAAAATTCAAAAGTGATTTGTTCGCGATTACATTTCCCTGGTAAATTGAAATTGTTACATCCGTGTAATACAGTTACACAGGACGTGATGTTAAGGACAGGATTTCCCTGGTAAATTGAAATTGTTACATCCGTGTAATACAGTTACACAGGACGTGATGTTAAGGACAGGATTTCCCTGGTAAATTGAAATTGTTACATCCGTGTAATACAGTTACACAGGACGTGATGTCAAGGACAGGATTTCCCTGGTAATAATTTATTTTGTACTGCTGAAGATGGCGAGCAGCCAAATTTCTGGCTGAAGCTCTGTAACCAAGTTTAAGTTCAAGTTAGCCCGTAAAGGCGTGGCCAAATATACTTGCCCAACCTCAATATTGGGAAAGGCTAAATATACTTGCCCAACCTCAATATGGGGAAGGGCTATATGAAAAACAAGCAGTGGTGAACTGAACCCCAACAGATGGTAACGACAAGGGCCTGGAGTTTGCGCAGTGCAGAAGGTCTCACTTGTGTGCTGACTCACTCTGTGTGCGAGTGTGTTACAATATAGCCGGTTTAGGAATAACCGAACAGGCTAAATATAATTGCATAGCGTCAATATTGGGTAGGGCTGTAGACAAAACAAGCACTGGTGAACTGAACCCCAACAAACTGTGTGTACCTCGACAGGTCCTGACCAACAGCACTGGTGAACTGAACCCCAACAAACTGTGTGTACCTCGAAATCATAGGCGAAAAAGAGGGGGAAAACGGCGGTGGGCCGTTCGTCACAGGCATATGATTTTACTAATCGACGAATTATTGGGAAGGGCTGTATTCAAAACCAGCACTGGTGAACTGAACCCCAACAAATCGTGAACGACGGGGGCCCAGAGATCGTACAGCCTGTATGAAGATGATTTAACTTCAATTGAAAATACAAAAAGCCTTATTATTGATGAATATGTCAGATATATTCATCGTACAAAATCTTTAACATTTAACATACTCCGTTGTTTTTCAAATACATAGTACCATAATATGGCATCCGTACCACATGTCGTTTTCAAATACATAATATGGCATACGTACACATGTCGTTCATTAACAACTCAACTATCATCTACACACAGCTCCTTCGCCAGCACCACATTAGCCTACCCCAATGTAATCAGCAGTGTCACTCTGGGAGTCTGGGCACGTGCCCCCCCCCCCCCCCCCACACGCACACCCACAAACACCAATATAAATAGCAGTGTCACTCTAGGCATGCCCCCCCCCCCCCCCCCCCCCCCCCCCCCCCCACACACACACACACAAACCCACACCCCACAAATACCAACATAATCAATGTCACTGAGCAGCCATGCTGGGCGTGGCACCTACCCTCCCACCCAACTCCTTCGCTAGCACCACATCAGCCTCAATCATCTGCTCGGTCAAATACTTCGCACAGTCGTCAGGGGTGAGCGACTGCAACATGTTAGCGCTAACTGGCACGGAGTGCATGGCCCCCATGGCTGTGAGGAGGTGCTGGCGGAAGACAGCCTCCCCCAGGACAAACTCAGCCTTGTTCGAAGCAACCTGCCTGCCATCACAGACATCGAACAGGACCCAGCAGGGGGCTGCGCCCCTCCCCTGAGCCTGGCTGAACCCCTGTTGGGGTCCCCCAGAGTCAGAGGCCTCCGCCCGGGGGGCTACGGCCAAGAGATGGGGACCAACCAAGTCGGCGTGAGGGGAGGAGATGGGATTAGGTGTGAGCTGGGTTGACAGGCCACCTGCCTGCAGGGCTGATCTTAGTTGGGGGCGATATGTGTCGCAAATAGCCGAGAGGCTAGTAGCCCAGTCAGACATGTACCTGCAGGGCAGGGGGGGTGATATAGGGTGGTGTTAGGTAGGGTGGGGTAAGATAGGGTGAGATAAGGTGGTGTTAGGTAGGGTGGTGTGAGATAGGGTGGGGTGAGTGGTGTGAGGTAAGGTGGGGTAAGATAGGGTGAGATAGGGTGGTGCGAGATAGGGTGGTGTGAGTGGGGTGAGGTAGGGTGGTGTGAGATAGGGTGAGATAAGGTGGTGTGAGATAGGGTGGTGTTAGGTAGGGTGGTGTGAGATAGGGTGGGGTGAGTGGTGTGAGGTAAGGTGGGGTAAGATAGGGTGAGATAGGGTGGTGCGAGATAGGGTGGTGTGAGTGGGGTGAGGTAGGGTGGTGTGAGATAGGGTGAGATAAGGTGGTGTGAGATAGGGTGGTGTTAGGTAGGGTGGTGTGAGATAGGGTGGTGTGAGTGGTGTGAGGTAAGGTGGGGTAAGATAGGGTGAGATAGGGTGGTGCGAGATAGGGTGGTGTGAGATAGGGTGGTGTGAGTGGGGTGAGGTAGGGTGGTGTGAGATAGGGTGATATAAGGTGGTGTGAGATAGGGTGGTGTGAGTGGTGTGAGGTAGCGTGGTGTGAGATAGGGTGGTGTGAGTGGGGTGGTGTTAGTGGTGTGAGGTAGTGTGGTGTGAGGTAGTGTGGGGTGAGATAGGGTGGGGTGAGTGGGGTGAGATAGGGTGGTGTGAGGTAGTGTGGGGTGAGATAGGGTGGAGTGAGTGGGGTGAGATAGGGTGGTGTGAGGTAGTGTGGGGTGAGATAGGGTGGTGTGAGTGGGGTGAGATAAGGTGGTGTGAGGTAGGGTGGTGTGAGGTAGGGTGGGGTGAGATAGGGTGGGTTGAGTGGGGTGAGATATGGTGGTGTGAGGTAGGGTGGTGTGAGGTAGGGTGGGGTGAGATGAGGTGGGGTGAGATGAGGTGGGGGGAGTGGTGTGAGGTAGGGTGGGGTGAGATAGGGTGGGGTGAAGTAGGGTGGTGTGAGGTAGGGTGGTGTGAGGCAGGGTGGGGAGAGATAGGGTGGGGTGAGTGGTGTGAGGTTGGGTGGTGTGAGGTAGGGTGGTGTGAGATAGTGTGCGGTGAGTGGTGTGAGGTAGGGTGGTGTGAGGTAGGGTGGTGTGAGATAGGGTGGTGTGAGGTAGGGTGCATTTTCCCCACTACCAATAGCGATTGCTACCAGGGACCTTGTTTTGGTCAAACCTTCCGCAATTAATGATTTTATCTCGGCCAGGCCCCCGGGCTGGCCCTTGACCGATTTTACCCAAATCGCTACTTGGAGCCCAACCTTGAAAGGAACCAAATATCTGATCGCTACCAGAAGACCCCCTTGATGAAAATAATGAAATCCCCTCACACACTCATACAAGAGTACCCTTGACTACTTCCCACCTTGACAAAGCCCCCCCCCCCCCCCCGCCACACACACACACACACTTTTTAGTTCCATCCACTTCCCACTACTTCCCACCTTGACAAAGCCCCCCTCCCCCCCCCCCCCCCCCCCCGCCACACTCACACACACTTTTTAGTTCCATCCACTTCCCACTACATCCCACCTTGACAAAGCCCCCCCCCCCCCCCCCCCGCACACACACACACACACTTTTTAGTTCCATCCACTTCCCACTACTTCCCACCTGGACAAAGCCCCCCCCCCCCCCCCCCCCGCCACACACACACACACACTTTTTAGTTCCATCCACTTCCCACTACTTCCCACCTTGACAAAGCCCCCCCCCCCCCCCCCCCCCCCCCCGCCCACACACACACACACACTTTTTAGTTCCATCCACTTCCCACTACTTCCCACCTTGACAAAGCCTCCTGTACATCGCTGACATACTCCTGGGGTAGGCAATAAGGGTCCATGACTGGCTTGCCCCCCTCCCCGACCTACAACCACAACCAGACGTAACCGCAGGTAAACCCCACATTCCATTCTCCCCCACACTACCACCACCACACTACCACACGCACACTACTTCCCTCCACTCTACTACTGCCTACCTTGACAAAGCCTCCTGCACATTACTGACATACTCCTGGGGTAGGTAATGCTCCATCACTCGCTTGCCCCCCTCCCCCAGTTGCAAGGCCGCGGCCGCCACCGCCACCAACCACCACCACCACACGCACACTACTTCCCTCCACTCTACTACTGCCTACCTTGACAAAGCCTCCTGTACATCGCTGACATACTCCTGGGGTAGGCAATAAGGGTCCATGACTGGCTTGCCCCCCTCCCCGACCTACAACCACAACCAGACGTAACCGCAGGTAAACCCCACATTCCATTCTCCCCCACACTACCACCACCACACTACCACACGCACACTACTTCCCTCCACTCTACTACTGCCTACCTTGACAAAGCCTCCTGCACATTACTGACATACTCCTGGGGTAGGCAATGCTCCATCACTCGCTTGCCCCCCTCCCCCAGTTGCAAGGCCGCGGCCGCCACCGCCACCAACCACCACCACCACACGCACACTACTTCCCTCCACTCTACTACTGCCTACCTTGACAAAGCCTCCTGTACATCGCTGACATACTCCTGGGGTAGGCAATGCTCCATCACTCGCTTGCCCCCCTCCCCCAGTTGCAAGGCCGCGGCCGCCACCGCCACCAACCACCACCACCACACGCACACTACTTCCCTCCACTCTACTACTGCCTACCTTGACAAAGCCTCCTGTACATCGCTGACATACTCCTGGGGTAGGCAATGCTCCATCACTCGCTTGCCCCCCTCCCCCAGTTGCAAGGCCGCGGCCGCCACCGCCACCAACCACCACCACCACACGCACACTACTTCCCTCCACTCTACTACTGCCTACCTTGACAAAGCCTCCTGTACATCGCTGACATACTCCTGGGGTAGGCAATAAGGGTCCATGACTGGCTTGCCCCCCTCCCCGACCTACAACCACAACCAGACGTAACCGCAGGTAAACCCCACATTCCATTCTCCCCCACACTACCACCACCACACTACCACACGCACACTACTTCCCTCCACTCTACTACTGCCTACCTTGACAAAGCCTCCTGCACATTACTGACATACTCCTGGGGTAGGGCAATGCTCCATCACTCGCTTGCCCCCCTCCCCCAGTTGCAAGGCCGCGGCCGCCACCGCCACCAACCACCACCACCACACGCACACTACTTCCCTCCACTCTACTACTGCCTACCTTGACAAAGCCTCCTGCACATTACTGACATACTCCTGGGGTAGGCAATGCTCCATCACTCGCTTGCCCCCCTCCCCCAGTTGCAAGGCCGCGGCCGCCACCGCCACCAACCACCACCACCACACGCACACTACTTCCCTCCACTCTACTACTGCCTACCTTGACAAAGCTCCTGTACATCGCTGACATACTCCTGGGGTAGGCAATGCTCCATCACTCGCTTGCCCCCCTCCCCCAGTTGCAAGGCGCGGCCGCCACCGCCACCAACCACCACCACCACACGCACACTACTTCCCTCCACTCTACTACTGCCTACCTTGACAAAGCCTCCTGTACATCGCTGACATACTCCTGGGGTAGGCAATGCTCCATCACTCGCTTGCCCCCCTCCCCCAGTTGCAAGGCCGCGGCCGCCACCGCCACCAACCCCCACATGCGCCGTTGCCGTGCTTCCAAGATCTCCGACAGCGGGGCGGAGGGGTTTGGGTGCAGCGGCGCAGACCCAGCCGTGTGCTGCAACTGCTTGCAGGCACAGTAGAAGTGGTCCAGAGTGAGCTGCCCACTGACCACCAGCGCAAACAGTAGGCTACACACGTCTGCCTCTTTCAGGTTGGCCTCAAGGCTGAGCCGCCCGCTCGGGGAGAACCCTGGGATGTTGCTAGAGCTCCCTTCAGAAGCGGGTTGGGTGTTGGGGAGGCTGCTCCCTGCCGCTGCTGCCGCTGTGCCCTGCGGGTGCTGTGCTTGTGAGAAGGATGCTTGCGCTTCTCCCTCCCGCTGCCGCCGCTGCTGCTGTTGTTGTTGCTCTCCCCAGCTAGCTACGGAGTCATCGTAACCAAGACCTTGGCCGGCAGCTTGGCCAGACATCAACCGAGTCCACTTGACTCGACTGCTGCCCCTGTTGTAGCAGCTACTGCCTGCAGGAGCTGAAGATGAAGATACCTCTGGGGTACTGCTATTGCTGTAGCTGTGGCTGTTGCTGCTGCTACTGCCGACGGGAGGAGCGGAGGATTGCCCAGGATCACTACTGCCTTGCCTCGGCCCAGGAACAGCCTCGCCCCTCATAAGTTGGTACCACCTGCTATGATCACGGCTGCTCTTGACTTGGGTGCCCAGCAGAGGGGCTAAGGTAGACGCGATGACTTGCAATATTTTGATCCCAAAGCTGACCAAGCCCTGCTTTTTTTCAGGCCCCGAGCGCGGGGCGTGCCCTGAGGTGGAGCCTGGGGTGGGAGCGGTGCTGGACGGCCCAGCGGCCGCGGTGCTGGCAGGGGAGGGAGAGAGCACCGGCGGTGGCGTGGGCAGCTGGGAGAGGAAGATTGAATCGGTGACGTCCTGCGGAGGTGTGTGGTTGAGGATGGTGCAGGCACACACCACACGCAGCCTCTGTCGACGGGTGTACCTGGGAAAGAAGAAGGTGAGGCTTGGTTGATGCTGGTTTTAGTTGATGTTTTCTTGGTTGATGAATTGAAAACCAGTGTAAAAATACCTATATATATCACTATGTATGTGGTTAAGGATGGTGCAGGCACACTCCACACGCAGCCTCTGTCGACGGGTGTACCTGGACAAGGGAGTGAGGTTTGGTAGATGCTGGTTTTAGTTGATGTTTTCTTGGTTGATGAATTGAAAACCAGTGTAAAAATACCTATATATATTACTATGTGTATGGTTGAGGATGGTGCAGGCACACACCACACGCAGCCTCTGTCGACGGGTGTACCTGGAAAATAAGGTGAAGTTTGGTTGATGCTGTTTTTGGTTAATGAATTGAAAACCAGATTCTAAACACATGTACATATCACAAGGTGTGTCGTTGAGGATGGTGCAGGCACATACCACACGCAGCCTATGTTGACGGGTGTACCTGGACAAGGGATTGAGGTTCGGTTGATGCTGTTTTTGGTTAATGAATTGAAAACCAGCGTCTAAATACATGTGCATATCACAAGGTGTGTGGTTGAGGATGGTGCAGGCACATACCACACGCAGCCTATGTTGACAGTCATATATAGGCGTCGACTTTGTTACACAATATATGTGGAAAAATAATATAATATAATATTAGTCGGACCAGAATTTCGAATTTATTTGAAAAACTAATATTATTGTGACACTATAACAATATTAATTAATATTGTTTTGTCAAACACTGATACTAGTTGCCGTTCCCTTGTCATATAGGCAGGGCAATGGTAATGATAACGCCTCGTGGGGCGTGGTATTAAGGGAACCCGTCGTACGCGGGTAGAGAGCGGTCTTGTACCTCAACTGGACAAGCTACCATCGCGGTTGACAACGACCTGCAACGCTCAGGGCGACCGTAGGGGGAATCGAACCCCCGACCCTGCATCCTCAAAGCGATTTGGTGTACCACTAGACCAATCGATTCGCTGAAAGGGGCAATGGGCAGGCTTAGTACTCACATCGGCAGCTTTCTGGATACAGAAGACAGAAGAAGGTTCGAAGTGCCCTTGCCGGGGTGGTGGCGGAACTCTGCCAGCATGTAGACGAATATCCCTATTCACATGGACAGGGTAAGTACTTACATCGGCAGCTTTCTGGAGAAATAAGAAGGAAGAATGTTCAAAGTGGCCTTGCCGGGTTGATGCCGGAACTCTGCCAGCATCTAGATAAATGTCAATATCCATATGGGCAGGGTAGGTACTCACATCGGCAGCTTTCTGGATACAGAAGACAGAAGAATGTTCAAAGTTCCCTTGCCGGGGTGATGGCGGAACTCTGCCAGCATCTAAACAGACATCACTATTCACATGGGCAGGGTAAGTACTCACATTGGTAGCTTTCTGGAGACAGAAGAAAGAAGAATGCTCATAGTGCCCTCGCCAGATTGATGCCGGAACTCTGCCAGCATCTAAACAGACATCACTATTCACATGGGCAGGGTAAGTACTCACATTGGTAGCTTTCTGGAGACAGAAGAAAGAAGCATGTTCAAAGTGCCCTTGCCGGGGTGATGGCGAAACTCTGCTAGCATCTCTACTAGAGACGTCACACTGGCCGGAGAGGCACCAGCCAACTGGTGTAAGAGTGACAACACAATGGAGGTGATAGTATTGGCATCTGCAAGGGGGGGGATTGGGGAAGGTGGGTGGGGGGTGGAGAATAGGGAGTGCTGGAGAGGCATCAGCCGACTGGTATGAGAGGGGCAACATGGTAAGAGGTGATAGTGTTGGCATCTGCAAGGGGGGGGATTGGGGAAGGTGGGTGGGGGGTGGAGAATAGGGAGTGCTCGAGAGGCATCAGCCGACTGGTATGAGAGGGGCAACATGATAAGAGGTGATAGTGTTGGCATCTGCAAGGGGGGGATTGGGGAAGGTGGGTGGGGGGTGGAGAATAGGGAGTGCTGGAGAGGCATCAGCCGACTGGTATGAGAGGGGCAACATGATAAGAGGTGATAGTGTTGGCATCTGCAAGGGGGGGGATTGGGGAAGGTGGATGCGGGGTGGCGGTTTGGGCAAAGTAGACGCATGGTGGAGCATTGGGAGTGTTGGATGAGTCGAGGAATGAGGTGTTAGGCTGTGAGAGAGGTAAACTGACGGAAGTGATGATGCTGGCATCTGCAAGGGGAGGAGGCATTAGGGAAGGTGGATGCGGGGTGGAGCATAGGGAGTGATGGAGAGGCATCATCCAACTGGTGTGAGAGGGGCAACATGATAGATGTGATAGTGTTGGCGTCTGCAAGGGGGGGGCGGGTTGAAGGTTGGGGAACGGTGAATGAGGGGTGGAGAATTGGGAGTGCTGGATGAGTCGAGGAAAAGGGTGTTGGGCTGTAAGAGGGGACACACGATAGAGGTGATGGTGCTTGCATCTACAAGGGGGGAGCATTAGGGAAGGTGGATGCGGGGTGGAGCATAGGGAGTGCTGGAGAGGCAACATCCAACTGGTGTGAGAGGGACAAAGCGGTAGAGGTGAGGGTGCTGGCGTCTACAAGGGGGGAGCATTAGGGAAGGTGGATGAGGGGTGGAGCATAGGGAGTGCTGGAGAGGCAACATCCAACTGGTGTGAGAGGGACAAAGCGGTAGAGGTGAGGGTGCTGGCGTCTACAAGGGGGGAGCATTAGGGAAGGTGGATGAGGGGTGGAGCATGGGGAGTGCTGGAGAGGCAACATCCAACTGGTGTGAGAGGGACAAAGCGGTAGAGGTGATGGTGTTGGCGTCTGCAAGGGGGGGGATTACGGAAGGTGGGTGCGGGGTGATGGTTTGGGCAAAGTGCATGCATGGTGGAGCATTGGGAGTGTTGGATGAGTCGAGGAAAGTGGTGTTAGGCTGTGAGAGAGGTATACTGACGGAAGTGATGGTGCTGACATCTGCAAGGGGGGTGCATTAAGGGAAGGTGAATGCAGGGTGGAGCATTGGCAGTGCTGGAGATGCATCAGCCGAGGGGTATGAGAGGGGCAACATGATGGAGGTGATGATGCTGGCATCTGCAAGGGGAAGTAGTAGAGAAGGCGGATGGGTTCGATTCCCCTACGGTCGCCATAAGCGTTGCAGGTCGTTGTCAACCGCGATGGTAGCTTGTCCAGTTGAGGTAGAAGACCGCTCTCTACCCGCGTACGACGGGTTCCCTAAAAACCACGCCCCACCAGTCGTTATGATTACCTTTTTAGGGAAAGCGGATGAGGGGTGACGGTTTGAGCAAGGGGACACGACAGATTTAGTACGCCTACATAAGAGTAGGGACGGACAAATCGTATGATTTTGACCAAAGGCGAGTATGATATCATATGATATCATACAAATTGCATTATATGATATTGTATGTTAATGGTAACCTTGGCCTAGACAGACTGCCGGCATCATATGACATCATATGATGAAATAATACCATAATCCCGTCACCTACAAAAGAGTAGGCATACTTAGGGTCGGCGGGAGTCCATCCTCGCACTCTCCTCCCCCCCACACCCACCATTCACTCACCCACCGACCCACCACCACACCAACACCACCAACAAGAACGCCATGAACCCCCCGGGAGACCGACCCACAACCAAACGAGCTATATAACTATACAGATACAATATAGGCAAGACAGAACCGTGGGTGGGTGGGTGGGTGGGTGGTAGGGGTGATCAAAAGTAACCAGCCACACGAGCATAAGTAACTAAAACCACTATTGTATGGGCTTGGACTGCTCCCATCTCCTAGTCACTTAGACCCCATGGTAAAGTAGGCAAGACATAACCGGGGGTGGGTGGGTGGGTGGGGAGGCCTCCGAAAACCTTGTCTAACCCGCTTAATATGCCCTCACACACACACCCAAACACACCCTCACACACACACCCTAACACATCTGTGTCCCTTGCTTCGGTAGGTATTGCACAGGGGGACTTGGAATTGGAAGACGGTGAGCGACCCAAAGTTGGCTGAAAAAACATGTAACTGTTCAAATTCAAATTCAAATTCTGCAGACAACAGGACTCACCTGGCTGAAAGCTTGGATTTGGAATTGGAAGACGGTGAGCAGCCCAAAGTTGGCTGAAAAACCATGCAACATTCAAATTCAAATTCAAATTCTGCAGAGAACGGGACCCACCTGGCTGAAAGATTGGAGTTGGAATTGGATGACGGT
Source organism: Microglena sp. YARC (assembly GCA_022414725.1). Taxonomy (NCBI): domain Eukaryota; kingdom Viridiplantae; phylum Chlorophyta; class Chlorophyceae; order Chlamydomonadales; family Chlamydomonadaceae; genus Microglena; species Microglena sp. YARC. The sequence continues at coordinate 7,154 of JAJSRW010001163.1, read as the reverse complement.
GAGCAGCCCAGAGTTGGCTGAAAAACCATGTAACTGTTCAAATTCAAATTCAAATTCTGCAGAAAACAGGACTCACCTGGCTGAAAGCTGGGACTTGCAATTGGAAGACGGTGAGCAGCCCAGAGTTGACTTAAATAACATTCAAATTCGAATTCAAATTCTGCACGAAAAGGGACTCACCTGGCTGGAAGCCAAGACAATGGAAAGACCTCAAGATGGAACACATGTGGTTTTACACTTATGTAGTTGTGAAAAGACGGGGGTGGGGTGAGAAGAAATTAATTAAGGTGAGAATGAGACTCACTAAAATTAAATTAAGGTGAGAATGAGACTCACTTGGCTGGAAGCCAAAACGATGGAAAGACCTCAAGATGGCGACACATGTGTGGTTCTACTTTTTTAAGTTGTGAAAGGATGGGGGTGGGGTGGGGTGGAGAGGACTGGAGTGGGGTGGGATGGAGTGGGGTGGATTGAAAACGGGACTCACTTGGCTGGAAGCCAATACGATGGAAGGACCTTAAGATGGCGACACATGTGTGGTTCTACTTTTTTTAGTTGTGAAAGGACGGGGGTGGAGTGTGTGTGTGTGTGTGTGCGGGGAGAGGGGGGGGGGCGGTGGAGTGTGTGTGGGGGGGTGGATTGAAAATGGGACTAACTTGGCTGGAAGCCAATACGATGGAAGGACCGCAAGATGGCGACACACATGTGGTCCTACTTTTTTTTATTTAGATGTGAAAGGAATGTTACCCCAGAAGGGTACTCACGACGCTGTACATTTTAGGTGAACACGCCATGATGGTTGATACAGTGGTGATATATAGGCAACACATAACCGGGGGTGGGGTGGAGTGGGGTGGGGTGAAAACGGGACTCACTTGGCTGGAAGCCAAGGCGGTGGAAGGATCTCAAGATGGCGACACATGTGGTTATACTTTTTTAGTTGTGAAAGGATGGGAATGGGGTGGGGTAAGGTGAGCATGAGACTCACTTGGCTGGAGGCCAAGGCAATGGAAAGACCTCAAGGTGACACATATGTGGTTCTACTTTTTGTAGTTGTGAAAGGATGGGAATGGGGTGGGGTAAGGTGAGCATGAGACTCACTTGGCTGGAGGCCAAGGCAATGGAAAGACCTCAAGGTGACACATATGTGGTTCTACTTTTTGTAGTTGTGAAAGGATGGGAATGGGGTGGGGTAAGGTGAGCATGAGACTCACTTGGCTGGAGGCCAAGGCAATGGAAAGACCTCAAGGTGACACATATGTGGTTCTACTTTTTGTAGTTGTGAAAGGATGGGAATGGGGTTGGGTAAGGTGAGCATGAGACTCACTTGGCTGGAGGCCAAGGCAATGGAAAGACCTCAAGGTGACACATATGTGGTTCTACTTTTTTGTAGTTGTGAAAGGATGGGAATGGGGGGGGTAAGGTGAGCATGAGACTCACTTGGCTGGAGGCAAGGCAATGGAAAGACCTCAAGGTGACACATATGTGGTTCTACTTTTTGTAGTTGTGAAAGGATGGGAATGGGGTGGGGTAAGGTGAGCACGAGACTCACTTGGCTGGAGGCCAAGGCAATGGAAAGACCTCAAGGTGACACATATGTGGTTCTACTTTTTGTAGTTGTGAAAGGATGGGAATGGGGTGGGGTAAGGTGAGCATGAGACTCACTTGGCTGGAGGCCAAGGCAATGGAAAGACCTCAAGGTGACACATATGTGGTTCTACTTTTTGTAGTTGTGGAAGGATGGGAATGGGGTGGGGTAAGGTGAGCATGAGACTCACTTGGGTGGAGGCCAAGGCAATGGAAAGACCTCAAGGTGACACATATGTGGTTCTACTTTTTGTAGTTGTGAAAGGATGGGAATGGGGTGGGGTAAGGTGAGCATGAGACTCACTTGGCTGGAGGCCAAGGCAATGGAAAGACCTCAAGGTGACACATATGTGGTTCTACTTTTTGTAGTTGTGAAAGGATGGGAATGGGGTTGGGTAAGGTGAGCATGAGACTCACTTGGCTGGAGGCCAAGGCAATGGAAAGACCTCAAGGTGACACATATGTGGTTCTACTTTTTGTAGTTGTGAAAGGATGGGAATGGGGTGGGGTAAGGTGAGCATGAGACTCACTTGGCTGGAGGCCAAGGCAATGGAAAGACCACAGGATGGCGACTCATGTCATCCTACTATTTTCTGTTTAGATGTGCAAGGAATTTCACCCCAGGAGGCGGGTACCCCTACACAAATTAGAGACGTGAGGGATTCAGTTCAAGGTGACTCCGCAAGGTGACACACATGTGATCCTACTTTTTGTAGTTTTGCAAGGACAGGGGTGGGGTGGGGTAAGGTGAGCATGAGACTCACTTGGCTGGAAGCCAAGATAATGGAAAAACCTCAAGATGGCGACACATGTGGTCCTACTAGCCCGTTCTCTACCGCTGTAAGACAGCCCCCCCTTAATTCCACGCCCCACCAGGCGTTATCATCACATATATGTAGGGATCGGCAATATGATATCATATGATATCATGTCATCATATGATGTCATATGATGCCGGCTGTCTGACTAGGTAACTTTGGCCTGGGCCATCATATCATATGATATTAAATCATACGATTTTTGTATGATACATATGATATCATACTCGTCTTTGGTCAACAACATATGATTTGCCGTTCCCTACATATTAGGTGAACAAGCCATGATGGGTGATATAGTGGTGTGATATAGACAACACATAACCGGGGGTGGGGTGTGGTGGAGTGGCGTGGGGTGTGGTGGAGTGCAGTGGCGTGGTGTGGGGTGGTGTGGAGTGGTGTGGTGTGGGGTGGAGTGCAGTGGCGTGGTGTGGAGTGGTGTGGAGTGGGGTGGGGTGGAGTGGGGTGGGGTGGAGTGCAGTGGCGTGGTGTGGAGTGGGGTGGTGTGGAGTGGGGTGGGGTGAAAACGGAACTCACTTGGCTGGAAGCTTGGAATTGGAAGACAGTTAGCAGCCCAGAGTTGGCTGAAAAACCATGTAACAGTCAAATTCAAATTCAAATTCAAATTCTGCACAAAACGGGACTCACTTGGCTGGAAGCCAAGACAATGGAAGGACCTCAAGATGGCGACACACATGTGGTCCTACTTTTTTTTATTTATATGTGAAAGGAATGTTACCCCAGGAGGGTACTCACGGCGCTGTACATTTTAGGTCAACACGCCATGATGGTTGATATAGTGGCGATATATAGGCAACACATAACCGGGGGTGGGGTGGGGTGGGGTGGAGTGGGGTGGAGTGGGGTGGGGTGAAAACGGGACTCACTTGGCTGGAAGCCAAGACGGTGGAAGGAGCCATGATGGGTGATATAGTGGCAACACATAACCGGGGGTGGGGTGGGGTGGAGTGGGGAGGAGTGGGGTGGGGTGGGGTGGAGTGGGGAGGAGTGGGGTGGGGGTGGGGTGGGGTGGAGTGGGGTGGGGTGGGGTGGGGTGGGGTGGGGTGGAGTGGGGAGGAGTGGGGTGGGGTGGGGTGGGGTGGGGTGGGGTGGGGAGGAGTGGGGTGGGGTGGGTGGAGTGGGGTGGGGTGGGGAGGAGTGGGGTGAAAACAGGACTCACTTGGTTGGAAGCCAAGACGATGGAAAGACCTCAAGATGTCGACACATGTGGTGGAGCTTTTTTTAGTTGGAAAAGGACAGGGGTGGGGTGGGGTGGAGTGGGGTGGGGTGAAAACGGGACTCACTCGTTGGAAGCCAAGACAAATGGAAAGACCTCAAGATGGGTGATATAGTGATGTTATATAGGCAACACATAACAGGGGTGAGGTGGGGTGGAGTGGGGTGGGGTGGGGAGGGTGGGGTGAAAAAGGGACTCACTTGGTTGGAAGCCAAGACGATGGAAAGACCTCAAGATGGGTGATATAGTGATGTAATATAGGCAACACATAACAGGGGGTGGTGGGGTGGAGTCGGGTGGGGTGGGGTGAAAAAGGGACTCACTTGGTTGGAAGCCAAGACGATGGAAAGACTCAAGAATGGGTGATATAGTGATGTAATAGGCAACAGCATAACAGGGTGGGGTGGGGTGGAGTCGGGTGGGGTGGGGTGAAAAGGGACTCACTTGGTTGGAAGCCAAGACGATGGAAAGACCTCAAGATGGCGACACATGTGGTCGAGCTCATAAAGCATCGCCAGCTGCTTGTCATGGACTTGAGAGAGGTGCTGAGCTGGCGCTGGCGCCATGGGTCCAAGTTAGTTGAGTTGGTTGAGTTGGTGGGCGGCACGGGCACGAAGCTGGCATCCCAAGAGGGTACTCGTTGTGGCTAGTAAGCGAGGAGCATGAGCTGCTCGTCACATGCGGAAGCTAAGGCGGGTAGCTGAGACGTGCTGCGGGGGTATGGGTGTGTGGGTGGTGTGGTGAGGTGTGTGTGTGTGTGTGTGTGTGTGTGTGTGTGTGTGTGTGTGTGGGGGGGGGGGGGGGGGGGGGGGTATGGTGCGTGGGGGAGGCATGGGTGTGTGAGGGAGGGATGGGTTGTGTGGGGTGTGGGGGTTGGGAGGGAGGCATGGGGTATGGGGTCACCATGCGGAAGCTAAGGCGGGTAGCTGAGACTTGCTGGCGGGGTATGGTGTGTGTGTGGTGTGGTGAGGTGTGTGTGTGGGTGGGGGTGGGGTATGGGTGTGTGTGAAGGCATGGGGTGTAAGGGAGGGATGGGGTGTGTGGGGTTGGGTTGGGAGGGAGGCATGGGGTTTGGGGTTACATGCGGAAGCTAAGGGTGGTAGCTGAGACTTGCTGGCGGGGGTATGATGTGGTGTGGTGTGGTGAGGTGGGTATGGTGTGTGGGTGGTGTGGTGAGGTGGGGTGTTTGGGGTGGGGTGGGGTGAGGTGTGTGTGTGTGTGTGTGTGTGTGTGTGTGTGTGTGTGTGTGTGTGTGTGTGTGTGGGGGGGGGGTGGGGGGGGGGGGGGTAATGGTGTGTGTGGGAGGCATGGTGTGTGTGGGAGGTATGGTTTGAGTTGGGTTGAGTTGAGTTGGGTTCAGTGGGTTGAGTTGGGTTGAGTTGCCTTGAGTTGGGTTAAGTTTGGTTGAGTTGGGTTGAGTTGGTTTGTATGGGTGGCATGGAGTGTGTGGGAGGCATGGGTTGGGTTGGGTTGTATGGGAGGCATGGAGTGTGTGGGAGGCATGGGTTGGGTTGGGTTGGGCTGTATGGGAGGCATGGAGTGGGTGGGAGGCATGGGTTGGGTTGGGTTGAGTTGGGTTGTATGGGAGGCATGGAGTGTGTGGGAGGCATGGGTTGGGTTGGGTTGAGTTGGGCTGTATGGGATGGGAGGCAATGGGATTGGGTTGGAGTGGGTGGGAGGCAGGTGGGGTGGGAGGCGTGGGTTGGGTTGGGTTGAGTTGGGTTGTATGGGAGGCATGGAGTGTGTGGGAGGCGTGGGTTGGGTTGGGTTGAGTTGGGTTGTATGGGAGGCATGGAGTGTGTGGGAGGCGTGGGTTGGGTTGGGTTGAGTTGGGTTGTATGGGAGGCATGGAGTGTGTGGGAGGCGTGGGTTGGGTTGGGTTGAGTTGGGTTGTATGGGGGCAATGGAGTGTGTGGGAGGCGTGGGTTGGGTTGGGTTGAGTTGGGGTTGTGTGGGCAGGCATGGGGTGTGTGGGAGGTATGGGGTGTGGGGTAGGTATGTGGTAAATTCCTGGACTCCCAGAGGGTCCTCGTTGTGGCTGGAAGCGAGGTCTATGAGCCCCCTGTCACATCACTTCCATTACCCACCCTCCCCACACACCACAGTCCACAGCCTGAACACGTTTCAAGAAGCGCCATCATGTATAGTTTTGCCTTAGACAAGGCATATGCCCACCCCCACCCACCCCACCCACCCATACACACCTCCAATTCCGCCATTTCCCCCCACACACACCCTCCCCAGACACCCCACCACTGACCACAGTCCACAGTCCGACATGGTTCCATGAAGCGCCATCATGTATATTGCCTTTGACAAGGCATATGCCCCTCCCTCCCCCCCCCCCCCCCCCAACACCCTTCATTCCGCCATTACCCCTCCCCCCCCCCCCCCCCCCCCACACACAAGATGACACACCACTTTACCACAGTCCACAGTCTGAAATGGTTCAAGAAGCGCCATCATGTATATTGCCTTAGACAAGGCATTTGCCCCCTCCCCCCACACACACACACACCCACCCCACCCCCCGACCACCTCCATTCGCGCATTACCTCCTCCCCCCCACACAACACCACCCCCACCACCCCCCCCCACTGACCACAGTGACAGTTCTTGAAATGGTTTTTCCAAGAAGCGCCATATGTATATTCCCTTAGACAAGGCATATGCCCCCCCCTCCCCCCCCCCCCCCAAACACACAACACCACCATTACCACAGTCCACAGTCACTGTCTTAATGGTTTCCAAGAAGCGCTATAATGTATTTGCCTTAGACAAGGCATATGCCCCACCCACCCACCCCGAGCGACCCACCCTCCATTCTGCCATTACCCTCCCCCACCCCCCACACTCCCCCCACACCACCACTGACCGCAGTCACAGTCTGAAATGGTTCCAAGAAGCGCCATCATGTATATTGGCCTTAGACAAGGCATATGCCGCCCCCCACCCTCATCACTCCATTGCCCTCCCCCCCCACCCTCCCCCCCGACACCGCCACTTTTCTACAGTCCATCAGCCTGACATGGTTCAAGAGCGCATCTATGTATAGTTGCCGTTAGACAAAGGCATATGCCCCCCCCCCCCCCCCCCCCCCCCCCAGCCCCACACATCAGCCACCGATTAACCACAGTCTGAAAATGGTTCGCAGAGGGCATCATGTATAATTGGCCTTAGACAAGGCATATGCCCCCCCCCCCCCCCCGCGCCCACACACACACACCACCAATTAGCCACAGTCTGAAATGGTTCAAGAAGCGCATCATGTATATTGCCTTAGCAAGGCATATGCACCCCCCCCACACACACACACACCACACTTACCACAGTCCAGCAGTCTGAAATGTTCCAAAGCAGCGCCTATATGTAATATTGCCTTTAGACAAGGCACTATGCCCCCCCACCCCCCCCCCCCACAACACACACCACACATTTATACGCACAGTCCACCAGTCTGAAAATGGTTCCAAGAAGCGCATCATGTATATTGCCTTAGACAGGCATATGCC
>JAJSRW010001684.1:0-34177 GCA_022414725.1 Microglena sp. YARC | reverse complement strand
GTGGGTGGCTTCGGCTGGATACGGTGGTGACGGCACCCACTTGCACCCCCGCCCACCCTCACGCTTCCTTACACTCTACCTCTTACCCTACCTCATCACGTCCCTCTCTCACAGCTTGCGCCGTCCACCCCAACAACCCAAACCACACCCACTAACCATCACCACCACCACCACTCATTCACCCCGTTGCCCCCCTCACCCACCTACATTAGTTGTGCTCTTACTTCTTCAGCTCAAATTAATCCACCTCATCTCTCCCGACAATGGCCACGCGCCACATCCCCCCCCATCCCCACCCAACACACATCCAGCCACGCCTCTTCCACCCACAACCCTCATCACCTCCCTTCTCGTGACAGCTGCCCGACCACCGCTATCCACACCCACCACTCTCCACCCACTTTGCCCCACCTGACAACCTCTACCCCATCCTCCTCGAGCCCCTCGTCCTGTGACACATGTATTCACTGTTCCCAGGACCAAGCGCCCGATTTACTCCCCTCCCCCCTCAACCCACCTCCCCAAAAGCCCCCCAACCCCACACTCCTCCCCTGTCTCCCTCCAATTTTCCAGTCCCCACCAGCCCTCATCCTGAACCCTCCTTCTGGCGCAATGTTCACCATTCTATGTTTCTCAAAATGGCCAAGAGCCATTTCCTCCCTCCCCTCAACCCAACTCCCACATACACACCCCATTCTTACTTCCCCATTATCCAGTCCCTCCGGACCCTTCATCTGAGCCCTCTAGGCAATGTCCCCCATTCATTTATCCTAGGAATCCAGATTCCCGAATTCCCTAGCCATTCCCCATACACCCGCCGCGTCCGCCACCCCCCCCTATAACCTCCCCTTGCTCCCCACTCCCGCGCCCACCTCCCCCCCCCACTCCCCCCTTTCTCCCCCCCCCCAGCCCCCTCCCCCCCCCCCCACACCCCCCATTCCCCGCCTTTCTCCCCACCTCCCCCCCCACACACCTACTCCCTCCCTTCTCCCTACCCCCATTTCCCCCCTTGCTCCCCCCCTCCCCCCCCCCACCCACACACACATCTCCACCCTCTTCCCCCGCCCTGCCCCCCCCCCCCCCCCCCCCATTCCCCCCCTTCTCCCCCCCCCGCCCCCCCACCACACCACTCTCGCCTTCTTCCCCCAAACCGCTCCTCCCCCACCACACACTCCCCCCTTCTCCCCGAACCCCTCCCCCCCACCACCCCCCCCCCACTTCCCGCCTTCTCCCGCAACCCCCCCCGCCCCGAACACACTCTACCGCCCTTCTCCCCCCCCTCCACCACCGCCCCCGCCCCTATGTGCCCTCCTCCCCACAACAAACCCCTCAATCCAATCCCCTCCTTTCGCAGCCTTGCCACACATCAAAAACCCCAACAAACTCTTTTTCACCCTTGCCCCCCGCCCCCTTAAACCCCCAATTTCCGAAGCCCCCTCTTGGAACAATGTCCCCCACCATTCAAATGTTTTTTCAGGACCGCAGCCGCCCATTAACTCCTCCCCCCAAACCCCCAACCCCCAACCCCCAACCCCACCAACTCCTCCGCTTCTCCCCAATTTTCCAGTCCACACCTCAAATCTGAAACCCTCTTTGGCAATGGTTTCACCATCAATGTTTTTTCCCCAAGGCCAGAGCCCATTCCTCCCCTCCCCCCCAACCAACCCCCACACATCTCTCCTCCCCAATTTCCCAGTTTTCCCCTCCACCTCCATCTGAGCCTATAGCCAATGTCCCCCATTTATAGCTCCCCATTCCCTAGCCCATTCCCCCCGGCCCCCGCCTTATACTCCCCCACTCCCCCTTTCTCCCCCCCCCCCCAACCCCCCCCCCCTCCCCCCTTCTTCCGCCCTCCCCTCCCCCCCCCACACACACACCCCCCCCCGCGACACTCCCCCCTTCTTCCGCCAACCCCCCCCACAGCACACACTTGCCTTCTCCCTACCCCTCCCCCCCCCCCCATTTCCCCCTTCTCCCTCAACCCCCCCCCCGACACACCTCGCCCCTTCTCCCCAAACCCCCCCCCCCCCACGCATCTCCCCGCCTGTCTCCCACACCCCCACACACTCCGCACTTTCTCCCAATTTCCCTCCCGCCACACACTCCCCCCTATCTCACCCAACCCCGACACACTCCGCACTTTTCTCGCCCAATTTCCCGGTGCCCCCCCACACCACAGACTCCCCCCTCTCCCCCCCCAACCCCACACACACTCCCCCCTTTCCCAACCCCCAACACTACTCCCCACTCCCTCTCCCAATTTCCTCCCCCCACACAACACTCCCCCCTCCCCAACCCCCACACAACATCTCCTCCCCCAACCCCCCCACACACTCCCCTCCTCCCCATTCCTCCCCCCCCCCAACCCCTCCCCACCCCATGCTCCCCTTCTCCCCCAACGCTCCCCCAACCCCCCAACACACTTCTCCCCTTTCCCTCCCCCCCACACACTCCCCCTTCTCTCCCCCCCACCCCAATTTCCTCCCAATTTCTCCCTCCCACCCACACATCACCTCTCCTGTGGATCTGTCCCCAACCCCCCCACACACTCCCCACTCCTCCCCAATTTCCCTCCCCCCCACACACACACTCCCCCCTGTCTCCCCAACCCCCCCACACACACTCCCCCTTCTCCCCAACCCCCCAACACACTCCCCCACCCGCGTCACAATTTCCCTTCCCCCCAAAATCCCCCCTCCTGGGCACCGACTCCCCAACCCCCCAGCTACTCGCTCCTGCTCCTCCCAATATCCGCCCTCCGCCCCACACAAGCACTCCCTTGTTCCACTAACCCGACGCACAACACTCCCCACTCCTCGCCAATTCCCCTTCCCCCCACACAACTTCCCTCCCCCCACCACACTCTTCTCCCAACCCTACGCAACCACTCCACTCCCCAACTTCCTCCCACCAACTCCCTTATCCCCAACCGCCACACACCACACACCTCCCTTCTCTCACCCAACCCGCCTTCCTGCCTCCACCCAACTCCCCCACTCTTCCCAACACCAGTGTGCTCCCAGCTGCCTCCCCAATTTTTTCTCCCCCCCCACACACACACTCCCCCCTTCTCCCCAACCCCCCACACGTTCTCCCTGCACTCCACCTCCCCAATTTCCCTCCCCCACACCACTCCCCCTTCCTCTCCCCAACCCCAAATGTGTCACCCGTCCCACTCCTCCAATTTCCCCTCCCACACACAACTCCCCCCTGTCTCCCAACCCCCACACATCACACTCCCCCACTTATCTCGCGCCCCAATTTCCAGTCCCTCGCACTCATCTAGCCCTTTAGGCAATGTCCACCCATCATTTATCCAGGGCCAGCGCCCATGGCCCATGACCAATCCATTCCCCCCCCATCACCCCTCTTCCCCCCCACCTCATCTCACACCTGCCCCCCCCCCACCCACCCACCTCCACACTCCCCCCCCCCCCCCCCCCCCCCCCCCTCCCAACCCTTCCCCCTGTCACCCACACTCATCTGAGCTCTCTTGGCAATGTCCACCATCATGTTTCCATGGCCAGCACCCACTGCCCCCCACACACCCCACCCCTCTGCCCCAGCCCACTTCATCACTCCCTCTCACAGCAGCCCCCCCCCCCCACACACACCCCTACCACAACACACCCACACTCTCACCCCTTGGCCTCCCGCTAAACCCACCCTTATCATGGCCTGCTTTAGCAATTTCCACCAGTGTTATGCTTCCCAGGACCAGCGCCCATACCATCCCACGCCAACCCACCTCCTCGCCGCGCCTCTTCCCCCTTGCCCCCCCACACACTATGCCAATTTGGGGGCCTTTGGTACCCTCTCCCCTTGCCACCCCCCCCCACACAAAGCCAATTTGGGGGCCTTTGGCACCCTCTCCCCCTTGCCCCCACACCCAAAGCCCAATTCTTGGGGGCCTTTTGGCACCCTCTCCCCTTGCCCCCCACACACAAAGCCAAGTTTGGGGGCATTTGGCACCCCTCCCCCCTTGCCCCCCCCCCACACAATGGCTAATGGGGGGGCGCTTTTGGCCACCCTCTCCACCCCTTTGCCCCGCACTCACCACATTAAGCCAATTTGGGGGGCCTTTGGCACCCTCTCTCCCCCCTTGCCCCCCACACACAAAGCCAATTTGGCGGGGCCTTGGCACCCTCTCCCCCTTGCCCCCCACACACATAGCCATTTGGGCATTCTCGAGGCATTTTGGCACCCCTTCCCGCCCCCCCTTGCCCCCCACATAGCCAAGGCCAATTTCGGCGTGGGGCCTTTGGCACCCTCCCCCCCTTGCGCCCACACACAAAGGGCCCAATTTGGGGGGCCTTAGGCACCTTTCTGCAGCCTACTGCACCCCTCACAAGCCGTGGAATTAACAGGATGCCAAACGACCCCCAAGTTTGTTCAGTGGACTGACCCTCATCTGGAGCTGGGGCCCCCTCTTAGGCGTTAATGTCCACCATTCATGTTTCCCAGGACCAGGCGCCCATTACTCCCCTCCCCCAACCCCCAACCCCAAACCCCCAACCCCACACTCCCCCCTTCTCCCCCTATTTCCATTGAGTCCACACCCTTCATCTGGAACCCTCTCTGGAAATGATCCACCATCATGTTTCCCTAAGGCCATGGAGCCCATTCCTCCCCTCCCCCAACACCCAATCCCCCCACACACCCCTTCTCCCCCACATTTCCAGTCCTCCCCTCATCTGAGCCCTCTAGGCAATGTCCATCATTATGTTTCCAGGGCCCAGCACCCTCTCCCCCCCCACGCCACCCCCCCCCCACCCTTTCTTTTTCTCCCCCCCCCCTCCCCCCACCACCGACCCCCCACAATACGCACTCCACTGTCACCCCTTGCCCCCCGCACCCACCCTCATCTGGAGCTCTCTTTGGCAAATGCTCCACCCATCATGTCTTTTTCCAGGGGCCATGCACCCATTCCTCCCACATGGGCCTCCCCTTCCATAGACGACGGCCGCGCCGCATGTTCATCACCATAAATCAGCCACCAGTGGCAAGACCTACACCGGCGAGTGAAAGTGTGGGAAAAGGTAGATTTTGGACTTGTGTGAGCAGGAGATGAGGTAACTGTTTGTGTGATGTGTGTGGTGTCGGCGTGTGTGTTTTGTGACGTCGCAGAGCTTCAGTGTCACACGCGCTAACCAACTGTTGTGTGACTAGCAAATGAAACCCCACAGCTTCATTCCTCTTGCGACCAGTGTCAGGACGCCTTTTTCTACTGTCCGACCAGTTCTGTGAATCGGTTGTGATTGGGTATCTAGTGCGTGATGGTGATGGTGCCCTGTGGTTGTGTGTAGGCTGCCTGTACTATGTGGTGTGTGTATGTAGTGTGGTGTGTGATGGTATCAATGATGCTGATGCACATTCTTTGTACTGTAACACCGAGTGTGAAGGCGTCGTGGTGTGTGGTGTGTGTGTGTGTGGGGGGGCGTGGGGGGTGGGGGCAGTCCTGTGGCTGTTGTGTTGCTTGGTGTGTACTACTTAGGGGCCAGCATCCATTCCATGACCGCCCCTTCCAGAGATCCCGCGCCGCAATGTTCATCACCCATATCAGCAGTGGCAAGACCTACCAGCCACGCTGTGCAAGATTGTGTTGCTTCCGAAAAGATGACTTGGTCTCTCCAGTGTCGTGTTTGTGTAGCAGGGAGAGAGAGGTTTGTGAGTACGGAGTCCGCCAAGAGTTTGTGTTTGTGTCGGCGCTATCCCATGAGTCGTACATTGCATGTGTCGGGAACTTCCCGTGTGTGTGTGTGTTGGTGTCCGGGTCCTTGTGAATCGGCACATGCTGTGTGGTGATATTGTGTAATGCTGGCGGTTTTGTGCACCTATAGTGGCATAATTGTGTGTGTTTTGGTGTGTGTGTGTTTGTGTTCACGTGTGTGGTGCTGTGGTATGTGTGTGTGTGTGTATCACATTGGTAAGACTGGTGTTTTTTGTGTGTGGGGTGTGCTCCCTCTGACCTCTTGTGTGTGTTGTGTGGGGGGGGGGGGCAGCTTTGGCGTGTGTTGGGGGGGTCGGGCGCCTGTCTGTGATTAGAACTCCTTGGCCAGCACCATTCCCATGAACCGCCCCTTCCAGGGCCGCGGCCGCTAAATGTTTCATCACATATTCCAGCAGTGTTAGCAAGACCTTATTCCATGTGTGGTGGGCGAGGGATTTGTGTGTGGAAGCAGAGAGAGAGCTTGTGTGATTCTGGTGTGTGTGCAGTGTCGTTGGTGTGCACTGCCTGTGTGTGTGTATCGGCGTGTCGGGTGTCGTAGGCACTGTTGTGCCTCTCATTCGTGGGCGATCAGGTGCTGTGGTTGTGTTGTATGTTTGTGTAGTGTGTGGATGCTTGTGCTGTGTGCTGTGTTTGTGATCTGCTACGATGTGTGTGTATGTTGTGTGTGTGAGATGGGTGCCTGTGTTGTGGGTGTGGGTGGGGCTCTGCTCGCTGCTGTTGTGTGTGGGGGGGCAGCTGTGTGTGTTGCTTAGTGTGACTTATTGCCAGCACCCCATTTTATGGACCGCCCCTTCCGAGAAGGGCCGCGCCGCATGTTCATCACCATATCAGCAGTGGCAAGACTACGCCATGTGTGTGGATTGTTGGTTAAAGGGGTGTGTGAGACGCACCGTACTCGTAGACTCATCGGTTCACCAGGTGCCAGGATTGTCTAAGGTGTGATCGAGTAGCGATTGCATATCTGCTGTTGTGTGTGCTGTTGTGTGTGTTGCTGTCTTTTGTGTGTTTAGGAGCGGCTTGTCGTGTGCTGAATCCGGTCGTTGAATCGTGTGTGGTGGTGTGTATAGTGTGTGTGTGTGTTTGGTGTCGGTGTGATCGGTGTGTGGTGTGTTTGTGTAATGTGTTGTGTCCTCGAGAAGCCTTGTGTGTGTTTGTGTTATGTGTGTGTGTGTGTGTAATGTGTGTGTGTGTGTGTGTGTGTGTGTGTGTGTGTGGGGGTGGGAGGGGCGGGGGGGGCAGCTTGTGTGTGTTGCTTTGGTTGTTGACTTAGGGCCAGCACCCATTGATGAACCGCCCCCTCCAGGGCCGCGCCCGAGCGCATGTTCATCAAAACTTTCAGCGGTGGTGGCAATGAAGACCCTACACCGAGTGTGTGTGTGAATTGTGTGTGTGAGGTTTGTGTGGTGTGTAGTTGTGTTGTGTGTGGATGTGTGGGTGGTATGGTGTTTGTGTGTGTGACCCAACCAGCACCATTACAGCGGCCACGCCACATATTCATATGACCATATCATGTTGGTGGGCTAGGACCTCGCATGTTGTAGTGAGTTTCTGAGTTTGTTGGTGTGTGTGTGTGAGAGAGAGAGTTGTGTGTGTGTGTGAGTGCATGTGAATGTGTGTGTTGGTGGTTAAGAGAGAGAGAGAGAGAGAGAGAGAGAGAGGAGAGAGAGAGGAGAGAGAGAGAGAGAGAGAGAAGAGAGACAGAGAGAGAGAGAGAGAGAGAGAGAGGAGAGAGAGAGAGAGAGAGAGAGATTGGTGCTAGATTCATGTCCGTGGTTGGCGGAGAGGGTTGTGATAATGGTGGCACCGCGGGTTAGCATGTGTGAGTAGCTTACCCGCATGGTGTGTGATGAGGTGTGCGCTTGTGGGCAGTAGGGGGCCCTCCCCCCCCCCTCCCCATAAGACTTGTATGCACCTTTATGTTTCATACATGTTTCTTTCACATTGTTTTCGACTCACCTATTCCACTCCCTCGATGTTTTCTTTACAATTAGCGCCCACCAAGAGCGTTCTTTACATAAATACAGAAATACAATAAATAAATAATAACATAAAAAAATACATGAATATATTAATAAAGAGCGCTCTTTGGTAGATGCTACTTGGGTGCCCTTGTACTTTGCTTGCTTCATATGAAATATTTATGTAATTATGTTTTTATTTTTATAAATAAATGCATAATTACATAAATAATTCATTAAGCAAGCAAAAATACAAGGCACCAGTAGCATCTACCAAGAGCGCTCTTAAAAACAAAACAAAGTATTTGAATTCAAATAACTTAATCATAATAATAAATTTTAAAATGACCACCATGTAACACCACCGAGAGCGCTCTTAAAGCAACAATAACGAAATTAATTCATTAATTAACAATACACATTTAAAAAGGCTCCATGTAGCACCCACCAAGAGCGCTCTGCAACAGCTGGCACCCTTGTGAAAGATCCTTCATAGCAGATCGGATAGACAAATAATAACAAATAAAAATGATACAATAATAAAAAACATACAAATAAATTGATAAGTAAATAATAAATAAATAAATATATACGAAAATAAAAAGACAAATTAATAAGCTTGCACCCACCCAAGAGCGCTCTTAAAATAACAAAAAACAAAATTAATTATTTAATTTTAAAAAAAGGCACAAGTGTCACCACCAAGAGCGCTCTTTTCATTACATAAATATATAAACAAATTAATTAATGAACTAACGAATAAATACACGACAAAAAACATAAATAAAAAACAATAAAACAATGCAAGGCACCCAAGTATCACCCACCAAGAGCGCTCTTTTAATACATAAATATATAACCAAATTAATTAATTCACTGACGAATAAATACGCAACAAAAACATAAATAAAAAGAATAAACAATGCGAGTCACCAAGTAGCATCCACCAAGAGCGCTCTGCAACAGCTGCAGGCTTGTGACAATTCCTTCCTGGCAGAGCGGCGTGTATGAACAAAATAATAAAAATAAAAATAATATATATAATACAATAAAATATAAATAGAAAATAGAAATAGAAAAAAACAAGTAGCACCCACCAAGAGCGCTACTAAAAACAAAAAAAAAACAAAATTAATTAAATTAATTAATTATAAATGCAAGGCACAAGTAGCACCCCACCAAGAGCGCTCTGCAAACAGCTCTCGGCAGGGCTTGTGACAGATCCTTCCTGGCAGAGCGGGATGGGATGAACAAATAATAAAAAAATAACACATAATACAATAAAATACAAATAGAAAATAGCTGGAAAATAGAAATAGAAAAAAACAAGTAGCACCACCGAGAGCACTACTAAAACAAACAAAAAAACAAAATTAATTAATTAATTAATTAATTCATAAATGCAAGTCACCAAGTAGCACCCACCAAGAGCGCTCTGCAACAGCTGGCAGGCTTGTGACCAGAATCCTTCTCTGGCAGAGCGGATGAGCTCAAACGCCCTGGCAGTACTTCTGGCTTGTACATCCGAATCTGCACAAACATCACAATCACAAAGCAATTTATGTTATTTTAATTAATGTTTGGGCGTCATTCTCGAGTGGACAAGCAGTACTTCAGCTTGTACATCCGAGCCTGCACACCATCAGAACATGAAGCAATTTATGTTATTTTAATTTATGTTGGGCGGTCATTCTACGAGTGGATAAGCAGTACTGCTGATTGTACATCCAAACCTGCACAACATCAGAGCACAAAGCAATTGAATTTGATTTCAATTAATGTTGGCGGTCATTCTACGAGTGATAAGCAGGTACTTCTGCTTGACATCCAAACCTGCACAACATTCAGACCACAAAAATAAATAGGAACATCCGAAGTGTAGTCTGAGTCAGGTTGGGACTTCTCGAATATTAACTACATAAAAAGAAATATTAACAACATAAAAAATAATAGTGAACAACAAACACAAAACTAAATAGGAGCATTCAGAATGTAGTCTGAGTCAGGCTTGGGACTTTCTCGATATTAACTACATAAAAAGAAATCTTAACAACATCAAAATATAGTAACAACCATAACAACAAAGCACAACAGGAGCATTCAGGAAGTGTAGTCCGGTCAGAGTGGAAAATAAATTAAATTAAATTAACTTAATTCACGTAGTGTTACCTCTACTAAACCAACCAAAACAAAAGCCTATTTTGGGCCTTTATTTTAGCAGTTTCTAGTCAGGGTGGCAAATAAATGTATCACTGCTGGTAAGAGGACACCCCAAAATACCAACCAAAACTGCAGCCTATTTGGGGCTGTCAATTTAGCAGTTCCTAGTCAAGGTGGCAAATATATTTGACACGGATAAGAGGACCCCCAGAAAACAACCAAAACAACAGCCTATTTGTTGCCGTCAATTTAGCAGTTCTTAGTCAGGGTGGCAAATAAAATGTATCACTGCTGGTTAAAGAGGACACTCCGAACCACCCAAAACAGCAGCCCTATTTTGGGCTGTCATTTCACCAGTTTCTAGTCAATTTATTTATTCAAACTTATCACTGGTTAGAGGAGCCCCCCCATCCCCACCCCCACCCCCACCCCCCCAAAAAAAACGAAACAGCAGTTAATTTTTGTTTTTTTTTCACCCCAAAAAACTAACCGGTAACAGCAGTTTATTATGGGCGGTCATTTTAGCACTTTCTAGTCAAGGGTAGCAATAAATGTATCACTGGTTAGAGGATCCCCCCCCTCCCCCCCCCCCCCCCCCCCCAAAAAAACGAAACAGCAATTTTTTAAAATTATTTATTAACACCCCTACAACTAACCGTAACAGCTGTTCCTTTTTGGGCAGTCATTTTTAGCAGTTTCTAGTCAGTAGGGGAAAATAAACTTGTTGACACTGGTTAGTGGACACCCCAAAACCACCGAAACAACAGCCTATTTTGGGCCGGCATTTTATTTTACTCCCTCTCACCCCCACCCACCCACACACTATCCCTCCCTCTCACCCACTCACCACCTCCCCCACACCACCAACCCTGCCTTCAACAAGGCGCACCTCTTGCAGTCTTGGGCCAATCCATTGTACTCAGCCTCGATGTAGTTTCCCTCCCATCACCAGCAGGGGCCGTCGAAACACGGGGTGCGAAGCAGGTTCTCCTGCACAGCAGTACAGCATAGTTAGGGCACTACACAGTGCATCACCAGCAGGGCCGTCAAACACGGTGCGAAGCAGGTTCTCCTGCACAGCAGTACAGCATAGTTAGGGCACTACACAGTGCATCACCAGCAGGGCCGTCAAAACACGGTTGCGAAGCAGGTTCTCCTGCACAGCAGTACAGCATAGTTAGGGCACTACACAGTGCATCACCAGCAGGGCCGTCAAACACGGTGCGAAGCAGGTTCTCCTGCACAGCAGTACAGCATAGTTAGGGCACTACACAGTGCATCACCAGCAGGGCCGTCAAACACGGTGCGAAGCAGGTTCTCCTGCAGCAGCAGTACAGCATAGTTAGGGCACTACACAGTGCATCACCAGCAGGGCCGTCAAACACGGTGCAAAGCAGGTTCTTCTGCAGCAGCAGTACAGCATATTTCAAGCACTACACAGTGCATCACCATCACCAGCAGGGCCGTCAAACACGAAGCGTGGCAGGTTCTCCTGCACAGCATTACAGTTATTTCAAGCACTTTACACAGTACAACCACCATCACCAGCAGGGCCGTCAAACACGGTGCAAAGCAGGTTCCCCTGCAGCAGCAGTACAGCATATTTCAAGCACTACACAGTACATCACCATCACCAGCAGGGCCGTCAAACACAAAGCGTGGCAGGTTCTCCTGCACAGCAGATCCTACAGCATAGTTCAGGCACTACACAGTACATCAACACCACCAGCAGCTAAAGGTGTTGCACCTCTTGCATGGCAGCTGCCTCCTCGGTGCACTACTAGGTCCCGGATTCACATATTCATAGCTTTAATCTCCACTCTCAGCTCCCACCTCCATCTCACGTCCCACGACTTGCAGGCACTAAGCTCCTGCACTTGATGCTGAAGGTGCTGCAACTCTTGCATGGTAGCTGCCTCCTCGGTGCACTACTAGGTCCCGGATTCACATATTCATATATGTAACCTTAGTTAGCTTCCACCCAGCTTCCCCCCCCTACGCGCACACACACATACACTCTCACCTCCCACGACTTGCAGGCACTGAGCTCCTGCACTTGATGCTGAAGGTGTTGAACCTCTTGCATGGCAGCTGCCTCCTTGGTGCAAAGGTCCTCCAGGTGGTTGGACGAGGCATCCATCTGCATGTGCTCGTGTGTGTGTGGGTGGGTGTGAGTGTGTGTTGGGTGGGTGTGTGGGTGTGTTGTGGGGGAGGGGTGGGGTGGGGTGGGGGGGGGTCGAGGCATCCATCTGCATGTGCACGTGTGTGTGTGGGTGGGTGTGAGTGTGTGTGGGGTGTGTGGTGTGTGGGGTGTGTGTGGGGTGTGTGTGGGTGTGTGTGGGGAAGGGGTGGGGGTGGGGTGGAGGGGGGACGAGGCATCCATCTGCATGTGCACGTGTGTGTGGGGGTGGGTGTGAGTGTGTGTGTGTGTGGAGTGTGTGTGGGGGGGGGGTGGTGGTGGTGGGGGGGGGGGGCGAGGCATCCATCTGCATGTGCACGTGTGTGTGGGGTGGGGGGTGAGTGTGTGTGTGTGGGGGGGGGGGTGGGGGTGTGGGGGGGGACGAGCATCCATCTGCATGTGCACTTGTGTGTGTGGGGTGTGTGGGGGTGGGGTGTGCGTGGGGGAGGGGGGGGGGGGGGGGGGGGGCGAGGCATCCATCTGCACGTGCACGTGTGTGTGTGTGTGGGTGTGAGTGTGTGTGGGGTGTGTGTGGGGGGTGGGGTGGGTGGGTGGGGTGGGGACGAGGCATCCATCTGCATGTGAAAGTGTGTGTGGGGTGTGGGGGTGGGGGGGGTGTGTGGGTGGAGGTGTGGGGGGGGTAGGTAGTGTGTGGATGGTTGTAGTGTAGTGGTAGTGGGCAGTGAATGATGGAGGTTGGTGGGTGGTTTTACAGCAGCCTCCTTGGTGCCAAGGTCCTCCAGGTGGTTAAGAGGGCATCCATCTGCACGTGCAAGTGTGTGGGTGGGTGGGGGGGGTGGGGGGGACAAGGCATCCATCTGCGTGTGAAAGTGTGTGTGTGTGTGGATGGGGTGGGGGTGGGGGGGGGGGGGGTAGAGTTAGTGTGTGGATGGTGGGAGAGGGGGGGGGGGGGGATTCCAGCAGGCTCTTGTGCAAAGGTCCTCTAGGTGGTTGGACGACGCATCCATCTGCATGTGCACGAGTGTGTGGGTGTGTGGGGTGTGTGGGTGTGAGTGTGGGGTGTGTGGGTGTGGAGGGGGTGGGGTGTGTGTGGGGGGGTGTAGTGGTCGTGGGCAGTGAATGATGGTGGTTGGTGGGTGGTTTTACATCAGCCTCCTTGGTGCAAAGGTCCTCCAGGTGGTTGGACGACGCATCCATCTGCACGTGCAAGTGTGTGAGGGTGTGTGGGTGTGTGGGTGTGTAGGTGTGTGGGGGGGGGAGGGGGGCAGGATACTGGGTGGATAGTGGGTGGTGGTAGTGTGGGTAGTGAATGGGGGTGGGTACTGGTCGGCTGTCCAGCGGCTACCTTAGTGCCCAGGTCCTCCAGGTGGTTGGACGACGCATCATCTGTGTGTGCACGTTGTCGGGGTGGGTGGTCGGGGTGGGTGGGTGGTAGAGCACAAATGATGGTGTGTGTTGTATGTGTGTGTGTGTGTGTGTGTGCGTGCGTGTTGGGGGAGAGGGGGGGGGGGGGGGTAGAGTAGACAGGATGGTGTGTGTGTTTGTGTGTGTGTGTGTGTGTGTATGTGTGTGTGGTGTGTGTGTGTGTGTGTGCGTGTGTGTGTGTGTGTGTGTGTGTGTGTGCATGTGTGTGTGCAAGTGTGTGTGTGCGGGTGTGTGTGTGGGGGGAAGTGGTGGTGGTAGTGATAGGTGGTTGGACAAGGCATCCATTTGCGTGTGCAGTGTGTGTGGGGGGGGGGGGAGGGGGGAGGGGAAGTGGTGGTGTTGATGGTGGTGATGTTGGTGATGGCGACAGGTGGTTGGACGTGGCATCCATCTGTGTTTGCCAAGATTGACAGGATGCTTGATATATTATATATATATCAAGCATCCTGTCAATTTATATATATATATATATAATATATTATATATATATATATATATATTGACAGGATGCTTGATATATATATATATACACACACATACACATAGTGGTCTGCGAAAGCAAAACCCACAGTAACCATTCCCCAGTGCAAGTGAATGAGAAGGTTCCTTCAAACACACGCCCCGTGGCAAGCCGCAACAATGTTGAACTTTTGAACTGTCTCATAACTAACTAACTTTTGAACTGTCTCATAAACTAAATGGCCTCATGCCCTCATAAACTAAACTAACTTTTTGAACTGTCTCATAACTAACTGGCCCTCATAACTAAACTAACTTTTGAACTGTCTCATAACTAAACTGGCCCGCGATAACTAACTTTTGAAACTGTTCTCATAACTAACTGGCCCCATAACTAACTTTTGAACTGTCTCATAACTAACTGGCCTCATAACTAACTAACTTTTGAACTGTCTCATAACTGACTGGCTTCAGTAAGCTCCATCGTTGCCACCTGTTGTCCCGTTGCCAAAACACGGCTTGCAACATTCGTACTTCATTGCACGTGTCGGGGTGGGTGGTGGTCGGGTGGGTGGTGGTAGGCACAAATGATGGTGTGTGTTGTCATGTGTGTTGTGTGTGTGTGTGTGCGGTGCGTGCGTGTTTGGGGGAGAGGGGGGGGGGGGGGGGGGGTTAGAGTAGACAGGATGGTGTGATGTGTGTGTGTGTGTGTGTGTGTGTGTGTGTGTGTGTGTGTGTTGTGTGCATGTGTGTGTGCAAGTGTGTGTGTGTGTGTGTGTGTGCCAAAACACCGCTTGCAACATTCGTACTTCATGCCCTACCCTTCTTACAGCCCCCTTCATACACCCCTTCTCATAGTAGAGGAAATAGGCCTGGGGTACCAAGCAGTTCCAGCAGTACATGTGTACTTTATACCCCCCCCCCCCCCTTTTATGCACCCCCCATTCACACACCCCTTATGAGAGGAGAGGGAACAGGCCTGGACCGGGTACCAAGCAGGTACAGCAGTACATGTGTACTTTATAACCCCCCCCCCCCCCCTTTATGCACCCCCATTCGCAACCCTTTATCAGAGGAGAGGGAGCTCCCTGGGTATGTATGTATGTTACAGTCCAGGAGTAAGCCAAATAGGCTAAAGGGACTTGCCCAACTGTTTGGAAGAGCTTAAAAAGAAAAAGCACTGACGAACTGAACCCCAAACAATCGTTTAACCGACGGGGGCCCTGAGTTCGTGCTACAGTGATAATTTAATTCTACAATATAATTAAATCATCATCTCAGCTGGGATGATAATTTAATTGTGCGATTATTATCGCATTATTTAATAAATTGAATAAAGTATTTCCATCCTTCAAAGGAATCAGGATTCATGGCCAGCTTCATGCTGGAGTTTTTTCCCACCAATTCAGGTTCAATGTTCATTCGTGTTGCATGCATGAGACACCCATTCAAATCTGAACTGTCTCTTGGGGGTGGGGTTCCATGCAAGGTGCCAAGTGCTCATGCAGGGTGCTAGGAAATAGAGACTAGAGGCATCCAAGTGAGCATGTGTGCCCATGGCACACACCAATATTAGAAGGGACTTGTGTACTAGAGGGAACTTGTGGAATGTCCTATGACCGGGGCACCAGAACAGCGCTTGCAATGCTGCATAGGAGCAGAACACTGCTTGCAATGCTGCATAGGACCAGACCACCGCTTGCAATGCTGCATAGGAGCAGAACAGCGCTTGCAATGCTGCATAGGACCAGACCACCGCTTGCAATGCTGCATAGGACCAGACCACCGCTTGCAATGCTGCATAGGACCAGACCACCGCTTGCAATGCTGCATAGGACCAGACCACCGCTTGCAATGCTGCATAGGACCAGACCACCGCTTGCAATGCTGCATAGGAGCAGAACAGCGCTTGCAATGCTGCATAGGACCAGAACACTGCTTGCAATGCTGCATAGGACCAGACCACCGCTTGCAATGCTGCATAGGACCAGACCACCGCTTGCAATGCTGCATAGGACCAGACCACCGCTTGCAATGCTGCATAGGACCAGACCACCGCTTGCAATGCTGCATAGGACCAGACCACCGCTTGCAATGCTGCATAGGACCAGACCACCGCTTGCAATGCTGCATAGGACCAGACCACCGCTTGCACTGCGCAGATGAATGCTGCATAGGCACCAGAACGCTGCATAGGCACCAGAACAGAATGGGCACCAGGACAGGCACACAATAGCACCAGCACACAATGGCACCAGGACAGGCACACAATAGCACCAGCACACAATGGCACCAGGACAGGCACACAATAGCACCAGCACACAATGGCACCAGGACAGGCACACAATAGCACCAGCACACAATGGCACCAGGACAGGCACCAGAACACAATAGGCACCAGGACAGGCACCAGAACACAATAGGCACCAGGACAGGCACACAATAGCACCAGCACACAATGGCACCAGGACAGGCACCAGGACAGGCACCAGAACACAATAGGCACTAGGACAGGCACACAATAGCACCAGCACACAATGGCACCAGGACAGGCACCAAGACAGACACACAATAGGCACCAGGACAGGCACCAGAACACTATGCATAGGCACCACAACAGAATGGCACCAGGATAGGCACCAGAACAGAAACACAGCAGAATGCTGCATAGGCACCAGAACACCGCTTGCAATGCTGCATAGGACTAGTGAGTCGGACCTCTCTTCTTTACCCCTTGCCCTCTTTCCTTTTTGGTGCCTACATTGGTCTGCATCTCTGTAGACTGAAGCACAGGCAAGGTGGTAGTGCTCTTAGTTGGTTCATGGTATAACGCTGCATAGGACTTCTAAGTCGGACCTCTCTTCTTTACCCCTTGCCCTCTTTCCTGTTTGGTGGCTGCATTGGTCTGCATCTATGTAAACTGAAGAAATAGCATGGCTGATAACGCTATATCTGAACTTGGCTGCAGCCTTGTTTGGACCAGTAACAAAGTCTAAGAACAAACTAAAAAATCATGCGGGATCTCTCATCCAAATTTTTTCCTCAAGAACCTGCTGTGGGTGTAACACCTGGGGGTCAGCTCACCCAACCCTGGCCCAACATCATGGCTGATCAAGCTCTTAGTTGGTCCATGATATGATAGGCATAGGACTTGTCAGTCGGACCTCTCTTCTTCACCCCTTGCCCTCCTTCCTGTTTGGTGGCTACCTTGGTCTGCATCTCTGTAAACTGAAGCACAGGCAAAGCTGATCATGCTCTTAGTTGGTCCATGGTATGACGCTGCATAGGAGTTGTCAGTCAGAGCTCTCTTCTTCATCCCCTGCCCTCTTTCTTCCAAGACCCCTGATGTATCCAAAGACGCGGCTTCAGTGGTTGGCTGCATCGCAGGATGCAGGCTATGGGTCGGCCACTCGGTCCCTGGTCGGCTGTGGGTCGGTTCCGTCTCAGGACGCAGGCTATGGAATTTGTTGTGTCTCAGAAACTTGTCAGTTGGGACTCTCTTCTTCACCCCTTGCCCTCTTTCCTGCTTCGTTGCTACATTGGTCTGCATCTCTGTAGACTGAAGCACAGGCAAGGCTGGTAGTGCTCTTAGTGGGTCCATTATATGTAGTATAACATGCATAGGAGATGTCAGTCAGAGCTCTCTTCTTCATCCCCTGCCCTCTTTCTTCCAAGATGCCCAAGGTATCCAACGCGGCTTCAGTGGTTGGCTGCATCGCAGGATGCAGGCTATGGGTCGGGCACTCAGTCCCTGGTCGGCTGTGGGTCGGTTCCGTCTCAGTACGCAGGCTATGAAATGTGTTGTGTCTCAGGACGCAGACCTGGGGGTCCTCCTGAACAATCCAGATCCCCAGGCTTCCAAGACCCTCAAGGTATCCAAAGAAAAATCACATCCATTTGAAATTTGTTGTGTCTGGGTGGTCTCAGGAACTTGGCAGTTGGAACTCTCTTCTTCATCCCTCGCCCTCTTTTCTGCTTCGTGGATACCCCATTGACCCACCCACAATCCTAATTCCTACCTGGGCAACATCCAGGAACATTGGGGCCAGGGTATCAGGGTGACTACCTCCTATACCCCCCACCCCCACCCCCACCCCCGCCCACACACACACACACGTGAAGCTCATGCCCACCACCACCACCCCACCCCACACACCTGACCAACCCCGCACCCACCCTAGCCCACACCACACCACACACTCGACCCATCCCCCACACCCGCCCCCCAGATCATGATCAACCCAACAGTGAAGCTCATGCCAAGTGGGCGTGACACAGGCTTCACCGCCCTGCTCCGTGGATACCCTTGGTCTGCATCTCTGTAAACTGAAGCACAAGCAAGGCTGGTAATTAGGGACCGGCATCCCACATGATCTTGACCAAAGGCGAGTGTGTGATCATTTGATATCATACAAATTGCATTATATGATATTGTATATAAATTATAACTGTAGCCTAGTTAGACTGCCGGCATCATATGACATCATATGATATCGTATTGCCGTTCCCTACTGAAAATGCTCTTAGTTGGTCCATGTATGTATGAATGTATGTTTACAGTCCGGGGTAGGCAAATAGGCTAAAGGGACTTGCCCACCCGTACAGGAAGGGCTTAAAAAGAAAAAGCACTGATGAACTGAACCCCAAACAATCGTTTAACCGACGGGGGCCCTGAGTTCGTGCTACAGTGATAATTTAATTGTACAATATAATTAAATCATCATCTTAGCTGGGATGATAATTTAATTGTGCGATTATTTCCGATTTTTTTTTAATTGTACTAAGTATTTTCATCCCTCAAAGGAATCAGGATTCATAACCAGCTTCATACTGGAGTTTTTATCCACCAATTCAGGTTCAATCTTCAATTTCTCAAAAAGTTTTTTTCTGTCCTCAGCGTATAACGAACATTCTAATATGAAATGCATGCAGTTGGTCCATGATACAAAATTCGAATCTGTTTGAAAAATTAATATTATTGTGACACTATAATAATACCAGTTAATATTAGTTGCTGTTAAACACTAATATTAGTTGCTGTTCCCTAATGATATGACCTGGTATTACATTACATTACATGTTAAAGTCTACTTGAAACCGCGAGGGTGTATGAGACTCTGTGCCTTAAAAAAAAAAAAAAACATACTTTGGTATGCATGGGAGATGTCCTGGTAGGTGCGGAGGTGGGTAATTCAGAAATACACAGAAATACACAGAAATACACACAGGAATATCAATCAAATAGCACATCCCAAGCAGGGTAATTCAAAGCGCGCACTTTTGCGCTTTTGAGCGCTGACTTTTTGACCCCCTCTGCGCTTTAAGCACAGTTTTTTGCAACTCCCTGTGGGCGCAGCAAGCAATTTTTGCGCTTTTTGCACTACAAAGCGCAGTTTGTTTTGTTTTCAAGTGCGCTAAAGCGCTGGCCAATTTGGCATTTTGAAGTACCCTGGTGCGGAGGTGGTCGGAATTGTTCAAACGCCTGGACATCTGTCGGACAGATGGATAGATGGAGAGACGGACAGCGGACAGACGGCGGAGAGAGACACGGGGGGAAGTTAGGTCTTCAGCCCCGGGACCCTGGGGGTTCCAGAGGGGGCTAAAGCGAAAATGCTCTTAGCTGTTCCCTAATGATAGGACATGCACAGGACATGTCCTGGTAGAAGAGAGCTAACATGGTGATTTTATCCCATTGCCCCCTACCTTTTTTTGGCGGAGCCCCCCCTTCTGGGGGGCGGGAGCCCCAGGGTTACCCCGTTGTCCGTTTGTGCGACCGACCAACCAGAAATATTGAAGCCTGACACATCAGCCAACTTTCTCATAACTAACTGGCTTGAGTCAGGTCCATCGTTGCCACCTGTAGTTCCGTTGCCAACACACTCCGCCAATTTTCCGCGTCGCTTGTGACATGCACAGGACATGTCCTGGTAGAAGAGAGCTAACACGGTGCTATTGCCCCATTGTCTAATGTATGTATGTATGTTACAGTCCAGGGGTAGGCCAATTTTTTGTGTCCCAAAGGTCCCCTTTGTCCCCTACCTTTTTTTGGTGGAGCCCCCTCTTCAAGGAGGCGGGAGCGCCCATGTTAACCCATTTGTCCGTCCAAACGATCGACCATCCATCCAACCATCCATCCACCCATCTGACGGCGCTGAAGCCTGACACGACAGCCAACAGTCTCGTAACTAACTCGCTTCCGTTGCCAACTGTCGCTCCCTTGCAATCACTCTCCGCCATTTCTAGCGCCGCAGGCGATGATGCACAGACCTTGTCTTCAGATCGTTTAGCTTGTTAGGCTCCTCGTCCTCCTTTTTTGCTTGAGCCTTCTTGCTTTTCAAAACTGTCCAACATGGCGATATTACCCCACTGTCCCCTATCTTTTTCTTCAGATCATTTAGCTTGTAAGTCTGGCCGTCCTCCTTCTTTGCTTGAGCCTTCTTAATTTTCAAAAACCTTCCGACATGGTGATATTACCCCAGTGTCCCCTACCTTTTTCTTCAGATCGTTTAGCTTGTTAATTTCCTCGTCCTCTTTCTTTGCTTGAGCCTTCTTGCTTTTCAAAAACTTCCCAGGGTACCTGCATCGGGGATGAGCTGATTAATATTTGCTTATGTATTTATATATGCACCGCCCCTCCATGGATAGCGATGATGACACCACCACGACCACCACCGCGACCACGACCATGATTTCTTTATATATATAGATATATGCACCGCCCCTCCATGGATAGCGACTTCGGTACATCAAGCGTGTGGCATGGTGTGGTGTGATGTGTGTGGCATGACGTGGTGTGATGTGGTGTGGCATGGTGTGACGTGACTTGATGTGTTGTGGTGTGTGGGGCATGACGTGGTGTGATGTGGTGTGGCATGGTGTGACGTGGTGTGATGTGGTGTGATGTGGTGTGGCATGGTGTGGTGGTTTGTGATGTGTGGGGCATGACGTGGTGTGATGTGGTGTGGCATGGTGTGACGTGGTGTGATTTGGTGTGATGTGGTGTGGTGTGATGTGTTGGGCATGGTGTGGTGTAATGTGGTGTGGCATGGTGTGAATTGGTGTGATGTGGTGTGGCATTGTGTGGTGCGATGTGTTGGGTATGGTGTGGTGTGATGTGGTGTGGCATGTTGTGAATTGGTGTGATGTGGTGTGGCATGGTGTGGTGTGATGCGTGGGGCATGACGTAGTATGATGTGGTGTGGCATGGTGTGATGTGGTGCGGCATGGTGTGGTGTGATGTGTTGGGTATGGTGTGGTGTGGTGTGGTGTGGCATGGTGTGAATTGGTGTGATGTGGTGTGGCGTGGTGTGGTGTGATGCGTGGGGAATGACGTAGTATGATGTGGTGTTGCATGGTGTGACGTCACATGGTGTGATGTGGTGCAGCATGGTGTGTGTGGTGTTGCATGGAGTGACGTGACATGGTGTGATGTGGTGCAGCATGGTGTGGTGTGGTGTTGCATGGAGTGACGTGACATGGTGTGATGTGGTGCAGCATGGTGTGGTGTGGTGTTGCATGGAGTGACGTGACATGGTGTGATGTGGTGCAGCATGGTGTGGTGTGGTGTTGCATGGAGTGACGTGACATGGTGTGATGTGGTGCAGCATGGTGTGTGTGGTGTTGCATGGAGTGACGTGACATGGTGTGATGTGGTGCAGCATGGTGTGGTGTGGTGTTGCATGGAGTGACGTGACATGGTGTGATGTGGTGCAGCATGGTGTGGTGTGTTGTAATGTGGTGTGTTGTGATGTGGTGTGTTGTGATGTGGTGTGTCAAGGTGTGATGTGGTGTGATGTGGTGCAGCATGGTGTGACGTGGTGTGATATGGTGTGGCATGGTGTGGTGTGGTGTGATATGGTGTGGCATGGTGTGGTGTGGTGTGATATGAGGGGCACGATGTGGTGTGATGTGGTGTGGAATGATGCGGTGTAATGTGGCATGGTGTGACGTGGTGTGATGTGGTGTGGCATGGTGTGGTGTGGTGTGATGTGTGTTGCATGACGGAGTATGATGTGGTGTGGCATGGTGTGACGTGACATGGTGTGATGTGGTGTGGAATGGTGTGACATGACATGGTGTGATGTGGTGTGGCATGGTGTGGTGTGTTGTTATGTGTGGGGCATGACGTGGTGTGATGTGGTGTGGCATGGTGTAACGATTTGTGATTTGATGTGGCATGGTGTGACGTGGTGTGATGTAGTATGGCATGGTGTGGTGCGGTGTGATGTGGGCAAACCGGAGTATGATGAGGTGTGGCATCGTGTGGTGTGACGGAATCATGCCAGTGCAGAGTGTAGGGAGTATACAAGAAGAGCAATGTGTGTGTGTGTGTGAAGTGTGAGTGTGTGTGTGCAATGTGTGTGTGTGTGTGTGAAGTGTGAGTGTGTGTGTGCAATGTGTGTGTGTGAAGTGTGTGCGTGTGTGCAATGTGTGTGTGTGCAATGTGTGTGTGTGTGTGTGAAGTGTGAGTGTGTGTGTGCAATGTGTGTGTGTGTGCAATGTGTGTGTATGTGTGTGAAGTGTGAGTGTGTGTGTGCAATGTGTGTGTGTGTGTGTGAAGTGTGAGTGTGTGTGTGCAATGTGTGCGTGTGTGCTATGTGTGTGTGTGAAGTGTGTGCGTGTGTGCAATGTGTGTGTGTGCAATGTGTGTGTGTGTGTGTGAAGTGTGAGTGTGTGTGTACAATGTGTGTGTGTGTGCAATGTGTGTGTGTGTGTTGTGTGTGTGTGTGTGTGTGTGTGTGTGTGAAGTGTGAGTGTGTGTGTGCAATGTGTGTGTGTGCAATGTGTGTGTGTGTTAAGTGTGAGCGTGTGTGTGCAAAGAGGGGACAAGAGAAATGAACAGTTAGAGGGGACAAGAGAAATGAACAGTTAGAGGGGACAAGAGAAATGAACAGTTAGAGGGGACAAGAGATGAACAGTTAGAGGGACAAGAGAAATCAACAGTTAGAGGGGACAAGAGAAAATCAACAGTTAGAGGGACAAGAGAAATCAACAGTTAGTTAGAGGGGACAAGAGAAAATGAGGGGACAACAGTTAGAGGGGACAAGAGAAATGAACAGTTAGAGGGGACAAGAGAAATCAACAGTTAGAGGGACAAGAGAAATAAACAGTTTAGAGGGGGACAAGAGAAAATGAACAGTTAGAGGGGACAAGAGAAACCAAGAGAAATGAACAGTTAGAGGGGACAAGAGAAATGAACATTTAGAGGACAAGAAGAACAGTTGAAATCAACGGGACAGAGAAATCAACAGTTAGAGGGACAAGAGAAATGAACAGTTAGAGGGGACAAGAGAAATCAACAGTTAGAGGGACAAGAGAAATGAACAGTTAGAGGGACTAACAGTTAGAGGGGACAAGAGACATGAACAGTTAGAGGGGGGACAAGAGAATCAACAGTTAGAGGGGACAAGAGAAATGAACAGTTAGAGGGACAAAGAGAAATGAACAGTTAGAGGGGACAAGAGAGAAATGAACAGTTAGAGGGACAAGAGAAATCAACAGTTAGAGGGGACAAGAGAAATGAACAGTTAGAGGGGACAAGAGAAATCAACAGTTAGAGGGGACAAGAGAAATGAACAGTTAGAGGGGACAGAGAAATGAACAGTTAGAGGGGACAAGAGAAATGAACAGTTAGAGGGGACAAGAGAAATCAACAGTTAGAGGGGACAAGAGAATGAAACAGTTAGAGGGGACAAGAGAACAAAGGGGACAAGAGAAACAGTTAGAGGGGACAAGAGAAATGAACAGTTAGAGGGACAAGAGAAATCAACAGTTAGAGGGGACAAGAGAAATGAACAGTTAGAGGGGACAAGAGAAATGAACAGTTAGAGGGGACAAGAGAAATGAACAGTTAGAGGGGACAAGAGAAATGAACAGTTAGAGGGGACAAGAGAAATGAACAGTTAGAGGGGACAAGAGAAATGAAACAGTTAGAGGGGACAAGAGAAATGAAACAGTTAGAGGGGACAAGAGAAATGAACAGTTAGAGGGACAAGAGAAATGAACAGTTAGAGGGACAAGAGAAATGAACAGTTAGAGGGGACAAGAGAAATGAACAGAAACAACAGTTAGAGGGGACAAGAGAAATGAAACAGTTAGAGGGGACAAGAGAAATGAACAGTTAGAGGGGACAAGATGAAATAGAGGGGACAAGAGAATCAACAGTTAGAGGGGACAAGAATGAACAGTTAGAGGGGACAAGAGAAATGAACAGTTAGAGGGGACAAGAGTAAATGAACAGTTAGAGGGACAAGAGAACACAGTTAGAGGGGACAAGAGAAATGAACAGTTAGAGGGGACAAGAGAAATCAACAGTTAGAGGGGACAAGAGAAATGAACAGTTTAGAGGGGACAAGAGAAATGAACAGTTAGAGGGGACAAGAGAAATGAACAGTTAGAGGGGACAAGAGAAATGAACAGTTAGAGGGACAAGAGAAATGAACAGTTAGAGGGGACAAGAGAAATGAACAGTTAGAGGGGACAAGAGAAATCAACAGTTAGAGGGGACAAGAGAAATGAACAGTTAGAGGGGACAAGAGAAATGAACAGTTAGAGGGGACAGTTAGAGGGAAGAGAAATGAACAGTTAGAGGGGACACAGAGGGGAATCAACAGTTAGAGGGACAAGAGAAATCAACAGTTAGAGGGACAAAGAGAAATGAACAGTTAGAGGGGACAAGAGAAATCAACAGTTAGAGGGGACAAGAGAAATGAACAGTTAGAGGGGACAAGAGAAATGAACAGTTAGAGGGGACAAGAGAAATGAACAGTTAGAGGGACAAGAGAAATGAACAGTTAGAGGGGACAAGAGAAATGAACAGTTAGAGGGGACAAGAGAAATGAACAGTTAGAGGGGACAAGAGAAATGAACAGTTAGAGGGGACAAGAGAAATCAACAGTTAGAGGGGAACAAGAGAAATGAACAGTTAGAGGGGACAAGAGAAATGAACAGTTAGAGGGGACAAGAGAAATGAACAGTTAGAGGGAAATGACAGTAAGAGAAATGAACAGTTAGAGGGGACAAGAGAAATTGAACAGTTAGAGGGGACAAGAGAAATGAACAGTTAGAGGGGACAAGAGAAATCAACAGTTAGAGGGGACAAGAGAAATGAACAGTTAGAGGGGACAAGAAATGACAGTTTAGAGGGGACAAGAGAAATGAACAGTTTTAGAGGGGAACAGAAAATGAACAGTTAGAGGGGACAAGAGAAAGAACAGTTAGAGGGGAAAGAGAAATGAACAGTTAAGAGGGGACAAGAGAAATGAACAGTTAGAGGGGACAAGATGAAATGAACAGTTAGAGGGGACAAGAGAAATGAACAGTTAGAGGGGACAACAGTTAAGGGGACAGAAGAAAAATTAGAGGGGAAAGAAATAAACAGTTAGAGGGGACAAGAGAAATGAACAGTTAGAGGGGACAAGAGAAATGAACAGTTAGAGGGGACAAGAGAAATGAACAGTTGAACAGTTAGAGGGGACAAGAGAAATGAACAGTTGAGGGACAAGAGAAATGAACAGTTTAGAGGGGACAAGAGAAATGAACAGTTAGAGGGGAGAAAGAGAAATGAACATTAGAGGGGACAAGAGAAAAAACAGTTAGAGGGGACAAGAGAATCAACAGTTAGAGGGGACAAGAGAAATGAACAGTTAGAGGGGACAAGAGAAATGAACAGTTAGAGGGGACAAGAGAAATGAACAGTTGAGAGGGGACAAGAGAAATGAACAGTTAGAGGGACAAGAGAAATGAACAGTTGAGGGACAAGAGAAATGAACAGTTAGAGGGGACAAAGAGAAATGAACAGTTAGAGGGGACAAGAGAAATGAACAGTTAGAGGGACAAGAGAAATGAACAGTTTAGAGGGACAAGAGAAATGAACAGTTAGAGGGGACAAGAGAAATGAACAGTTAGAGGGGACAAGAGAAATCAACAGTTAGAGGGGACAAGAGAATGAACAGTTAGAGGGGACAAGAGAAAATGAACAGTTAGAGGGGACAAGAATGAACAGTTAGAGGGGACAAGAGAAATGAACAGTTAGACGGGGACAAGAGAAATGAACAGTTAGAGGGGACAAGAGAAATGAACAGTTAGAGGGGACAAGAGAAAATGAACAGTAGAGGGGACAAGAGAAATGAACAGTTAGAACAAGAGAAATGAACAGTTAGAGGGGACAAGAGAAATGACAGTTAGAGGACAAGAGAAATCAACAGTTAGAGGGACAAGAGAAATGAACAGTTAGAGGGGACAGAGAAATGAACAGTTAGAGGGGACAAGAGAAATCAACATTAGGGGACAAGAGAAATCAACAGTTAGAGGGACACAAGAAATGAACAGTTAGAGGGACAAGAAACAGTTAGAGGGGACAAGAGAGAACAGTTAGAGGGGACAAGAGAAATGAACAGTTAGAGGGGACAAGAGAATGAACAGTTAGAGGGGACAGAGAAATGAACAGTTAGAGGGACAAGAGAAATGAACAGTTAGAGGGGACAGTTAGAGGGACAAGAGAAATCAACAGTTAGAGGGGACAAGAGAAATTGAACAGTTAGAGGGACAAGAAGAAATGAACAGTTAGAGGGGACAAGAGAAATGAACAGTTAGAGGGGACAAGAGAAATGAACAGTTAGAGGGGACAAGAGAAATGAACAGTTAGAGGGGACAAGAGAAATGAACAGTTAGAGGGGACAAGAGAAATCAACAGTTAGAGGGGACAAGAGAAATGAACAGTTAGAGAACAAGAGAAATGAACAGTTAGAGGGGACAAGAGAAAATGAACAGTTAGAGGGGACAAGAAGAATCAACAACAGTTAGAGGGGACAGTTAGAGAAAGAACAGTTAGAGGGGACAAGAGAATGAACAGTTAGAGGGGACAAGAGAAATGAACATGAGGGACGTTAGAGGGGACAAGAGAAATGAAACAGTTAGAGGGGACAAGAGAAATGAACAGTCTAGAGGACAAGAGAAATGAACAGTTAGAGGGGACAGAGACAACCAGTAGAGAAATGAACAGTTAGAGGGGACAAGAGAAATGAACAGTTAGAGGGGACAAGAGAAATGAACAGTTAGAGGGGACAAGAGAAATGAACAGTTAGAGGGACAAGAGAGAATGAACAGTTAGAGGGACAGAGAAATGAACAACAGTTAGGGGACAAGAGAAATGAACAGTTAGAGGGGACAAGAACAGTTAGAGGGACAAGAGAAATGAACAGTTAGAGGGGACAAGAGAAATGAACAGTTAGAGGGGACAAGAGAAATGAACAGTTAGAGGGGACAAGAGAAATGAACAGTAAGAGGGGACAAAGAAAGCAGTTAGAGGGGACAAGAGAAATGAACAGTTAGAGGGGACAAGAGCAATCAACAGTTAGATGGGACAAGAGAAATGAACAGTTAGAGGGGACAAGAGAAAGTTGAACAGTTAGAGGGACAGAGAAATGAACAGTTTAGAGGGGACAAAGAGAAATGAACAGTTAGAGGGGACAAGAGAAATGAATCAACAGTTAGAGGGGACAAGAGAAATGAACAGTTAGAGGCAAGGAAATAACAGAAATGAACAGTTAGAGGGGACAAGAGAAAATGAACAGTTAGAGGGACAAGAGAAATGAACAGTTAGAGGGGACAAGAGAATGAACAGTTAGAGGGACAAGAGAAATGAAACAGTTAGAGGGGACAAGAGAAATGAACAGAGGACAAGAGAAATGAACAGTTAGAGGGACAAGAGAAATGAACAGTTAGAGGGGACAAGAAAATGAACAGTTAGAGGGGACAAGAGAAATGAACAGTTAGAGGGACAAAGAGAAATGAACAGTTAGAGGGACAAGAGAAATGAACAGTTAGAGGGGACAAGAGAGAAATGAACAGTTAGAGGGGACAAGAGAAATGAACAGTTAGAGGACAAGAGAAATGAACAGTTAGAGGGACAAGAGAAATGAAACAGTTAGTTAGGGGACAAGAGAAATGAACAGTTAGAGGACAAGAGAAATGAACAGTTAGAGGGACAGAGGACAAGAAATGAACAGTTAGAGGGGACAAGAGAAATGAACAGTTAGAGGACAGAGAAATGAACAGTTAGAGGGGACAAGAGAAATGAACAGTTAGAGGGGACAAGAGAAATCAACAGTTAGAGGGAAACAAGAGAAATGAACAGTTAGAGGGACAAGAGAAATGAACAGTTAGAGGGACAAGAGAAATGAACAGTTAGAGGACAAGAGAAATGAACAGTTAGAGGGACAAGAGAACAGTTCAGAGAAAATGAACAGTTAGATGGACAAGAGAAATCAACAGTTAGAGGGACAAGAGACATGAACAGTTAGAGGGACAAGAGAAATGAACAGTTAGAGGGGACAAGAGATAATGAACAGTTAGAGGGGACAAGAGAAATCAACAGTTAGAGGGGACAAGAGAAATGAACAGTTAGAGGGACTAAGAGAAATCCAACAGTTAGAGGGGACAGAGAAATGAACAGTAGAGACAAAGAGAACAGTTAGAGGGACAAGAAATGAACAGTTAGAGGGGACAAGAGAAAATGAACAGTTAGGGGGACAAGAGAATCAACAGTAAGGGGACAAGAGAAATGAAACAGTTAGAGGGGGGACAGTTAAGAGAAATCAACAGTTAGAGGGGACATTTAAGAGAAATGAACAGTTAGAGGGGACAAGAGAAATGAAACAGTTAGAGGGGACAAGAGAAATGAACAGTTAGAGGGGACAAGAGAAATGAACAGTTTAGAGGGGACAAGAAAGAAATGAACAGTTTAGAGGGACAAGAGAAATGAACAGTTAGAGGGACAAGATGACAGTAGGGACAAGAGAAATGAACAGTTAGAGAAGGGACAAGAGAATCAACAGTTAGACAAGAGGGACAGTTAGAGGGACAAGAGAAATGAACAGTTAGAGGGACAAGAGAAATGAACAGTTAGAGGGGACAAGAGAAAATGAACAGTTAGAGGGACAAGAGAAATGAACAGTTAGAGGGGACAAGAGAATGAACAGTTGACAAGAGAAATCAACAGTTAGAGGGACAGAGAAATGAACATTAGAGGGGACAAGAGAAATGAACAGTTAGAGGGACAAGAGAAATGAACAGTTAGAGGGACAAGAGAAATGTGAACAGTTAGAGGGGACAAGAGAAATGAACAGTTAGAGGGGACAAGAGAAATGAACAGTTAGAGAGGGACAAGAGAAATGAACAGTTAGAGGGGACAAGAGAAATGAACAGTTAGAGGGACAAGAGAATAATCACAGTTAGAGGGACAAGAGAAATAACAGTTAGAGGGACAAGAGAAATGAACAGTTAGAGGGACAAGAGAAAATGAACAGTTAGAGGGGACAAGAGAAAACAACAGTTAGAGGGGACAGAGAGAAATGAACAGTTAGAGGGACAAGAGAAATGAACAGTTAGAGGGGACAAAGAGAAATGAACAGTTAGAGGGGACAAGAGAAATGAACAGTTAGAGGGGACAAGAGAAATAACAGTTTGAACAGTTAGAGGGGACAAGAGAAATCAACGTTAGAGGGACAAGAGAAAGGAAACAGTTAGAGTTAGAGGACAAGAGAGAAATGAACAGTTAGAGGGGACAAGAGAAATGAACAGTTAGAGGGACGAAGAGAACCACTTCAAGAAAATGAACAGTTAGAGGGACAGAGAAATGAACAAGAGACCAAATCAACAGTTAGGACAAGAGAAAGGGAACAGATACAGAGGACAAGAGGGGACAGTTAGAGGAGAAAAACAGTTAGATGGGACAAGAGAAAATGAACAGTTAGAGGGACAAAGAAATGAAACAGTAGAGGGACAAGAAAAGAAAAAGAACAGTTAGAGGGACAAGAGAAATGAAACAGTCAATCGCAGAAACAGCAGAACAGTAGAGGGGACAAGAGAATCCATCAAGAAACAGTTAGAGGGGACAAGAGAAATGAACAGTTACGTAGAGAGTAGTTAAGGGACAAGAGAAATCAACAGTTGGACAAAGAGTGTTCGTTCTAGACAGCTGAGAAATTAACATTTAGAGTGCGGGACACAGAAAAATCAACATTATAGGGACACAAGAGACGGTAATGAACAGTTTAGAGGACAAGAGAAAGGATCTACGATGAACATTTAAGGGGACAGAAGCCATCAACAGTAAGGAACAATAACAAGAGATTCCCATAATAACAGTTAGAGGGACGAAGAGAACGAAATCTAGAGGACAAGAGAAAAACAGTAGAGGACAAGAAACATATGAACGGTTAGAGGGACATCGAGAATTCCGTTATGATAATTAGAGACAAAAATTTCATAACAAGATGTACCAAAGAACATCATTAAGGTGACAAGAAAGCCCGTCGAGAGACAAGTCATGAACAGTTAGGAGGACAAAATCGCCGCGTTAGAGGGGAACAAGCGAAAGAACAGTTAGACGGGACAAGAGAAGTCAACAAGTTAGAGCGGACAAGAGAATGAACAGTTAGAGGACAAGAGAAATCAAACAGTTAGATGGACAGAGAAATCAAACAGTTGAGGACAATCAACAGTAGAGGGAACAAGAGAAATCAACAGTTAGTAGGGGACAAGAGAAATGAACAGTTAGATTGGGACAAGAGTAAATAACAGTTAAAGGGACAAGAAAACATCACAGTTAGAGGTGGACTAAGAAAAATTCACAGTTAGAGGGATCAAGAGAAATAACAGTTAGAGGACAAGAGATTAATCAACAGTTAGAGGACAAGAGAAATGTGAGACAGTAGAGGGACAAGAGAAACTTCAACGTTTAGAAGGGACAAGAGAAATGAACAGTTACGAGGGACAAGAGAAAATCAAACAGTTAGAGGATAAGAGAATGAAACAGTTTAGAGGAACATAGAGAGATCTACAGTTAGAGGGACAAGAGAAATGAACAGTTAAGTGGACAGAAGAAATGAACCATAGTAGAGGGGACATAATAGAATGAACTAGTTAGAGGGGACAAGAGAAATGACCAGTTAATGGGACAAGAGAAATAACAGTTAGATGGGGACAAGCAGATAATGACAGCTTACGAGGACAAGAAAATGAACAGTTTAGAGGACAAGTAGAAATGACATTTAGAGGGACCAAGAGATAATCAAGTTTAGAGTGGCAAGAAGAAATGACAGTTAGAGGTACAAGAGAAATGAACAGTTAGATGGAACAAGTAAGAAAGTGAACAGTTAGAGGGACCAAACGAGAAAATGAACATTAGAGGGGACATCAAGATAATGAATTACAGTTATGAGGGACAACGAGAAATGAATCAGTTAGAGGGGAACAAGAGAAATGAACAGTTAGAGGGACAAGAGAAAATGAACTAGTTAGAGGGAACAAAAAATCACAGTTAGAGGACATATGATAAATTTGAACAGTAGATGGGGAACAAGAGTAAATGAACGTTAGAGGACAAGAGAAATGAATCAGTTTAGAGGACAAGAGAAATGATTTAACAGTCTAAGAGACAAGAGAAATGAACAAGTTAGAGGGGACAAGAGAAAACTGAACATTAGATGGGGCAAGAGAAATCAACAGTTTAGAGGGACATAGAGAAATGACCAGTACAGGAGGGACTAAGAGAAATAACAGTTAGAGGGGACAAGAGCATCACGTTAGAGGGACAAGAGAATCCAGTTAGAGGGAACAAGAAAATGAACAGTTTAAGGGGACAAGAGAAATTGAACAGTTAGAGGGGACTATAAACGAAATAATCAGTTAGAGGGAACAAGAGATAATGAACAGTTTAGAGGGGACAAGAGAATAACAGTTAGAGGGCAAGAGAAACTGAACAGTTAAGAGGGGACAAGTAAAATCAACAGTTAGAGGGACAAGAGAAATGAAACAGTTTAGAGGGACAAGAGAAATGAACAGTTAGAGGGGACAAAGAATAAAGTAGAGGACACAGAGACAATGAAAAACAGTTTATCGGACAAAAGAAATGAAACAGGTTAGAAGGGGACAAGATAAATGAACAGTAGATGGGACAAGAGAAATGATACAGTTTAAGGGGACAAGAGAAAATGAATCAGTTTAGAGGGGACATAGAGAAATCACAGTTAGAGGGAACAAGAAAAATGAACAGTTAGAGGACAAGAGAAATGAACAGTTAAGGGACACAGAGAAATGAACAGTAGAGGGACAAGAGAAATGAAGTTAGAGGACAAGCAATAACAGTGATAGAGGGACAAGAAGAAATGAACAGTTTTAGAGGAGCAGAAATGAACAGTTAGAGGGGACAAGAGAATGAACATTAGAGGGGACAAAGAGAAAATGAACAGTTAGAGGGACAAGAGAATGACAGTTTAAGGGGACAAGAGAAATCAACAGTTAGAGGACAGAGAATATCAACAGTAGAGGGACCAAGAGAAAATCACAGTTAGAGACAAGAAATAACGTAGATGGGACAAGAAGAAATGAACATTAGAGGGACAAGAGAAATGAAAGTTAGAGGGGAACAAGAGAAATCAACAGTTTAGAGGGCACAGAGAATGAAATTTAAGACAAGAGAAATCAACAGTTAGAGGGGACAAGAGAATGAACATTAGAGGGAAAGAGAAATCAACAGTTAGAGGGACAAGAGAAAAACAGTTAAGGGAACAAGAAAATCAAACAGTTAAGGGACAAGAGAATCAACATTAGGAGGCAAGAGAAATTAACAGTAGACGGGAAGAAAATGAACATAGAGGATCAAAAGAAATCAACATTAGAGGACAAGAAAATCAACAGTTAGAGGGACAAAGAGAAAATTGAACAGTTAGAGGAACAAAGAAATCAACATTAGAGGGGACAAAGATGAACAGTTAGAGGAGACAAAAAATGAACAGTTGAGGACACAGAGAAAATGAACAAGTTAGAGGGACAATAGGAAATCAACAATTAGAGGAATAAAGAGAAATGAACAGTTAGGAGAACAAGAAAGAGACAACATTTTTAGAGGACAAGAGAAATAACATTAGGGACAAAGAAGAACATGAACAGTAGAGGGACAAGAGAAATGACAGTAGAGGACAAGAGAAATGAACAGTTAGAGGGACAAGAGAAATGAAAACAGTTAGAGGGGACAAGAAGAAATGAACAGTTAGAGGGACAAGAGAAATGACAGTTAGAGGGGACAGAGAAATGAACAGTTGAGGGGACAAGAGAATCAACATTAGAGGGACAAGAGAAATGAACAGTTAGAAGGGGACAAAGAGCAAATGAACAGTTAAGGGAACAAGAGAAATACAGTTAGAGGACAAGAGAAATAACAGTTAGAGGACAAGAGAAATGAACAGTTAGCGGAAGAGAAAAGAAAAAACATTTAAGGACAAGAGAAATGAACAGTTAGAGACAAGTAGAAATCACAGTTAGAGGGGACAAGAGAAATGAACAGTTAGAGGGACAAGAGAAATGAACGTTAGAGGGACAAAGAATGAACCAGTTAGAGGAAAGAGAAAATGAACATAGGAGGGAAAGAGAAATCAACGTTGAGGGGAACAAACGAAACAACAGTTAGAGGACAAGAGAATGAACAGTTAGAGGACAAGAGAAATGACAGTTAGAGGGGACAAGAGAATGAACATTAGAGGACAAAGAAATGAACAGTTAGAGGACAAGAAATGAACAGTTAGAGGGAAAGAGAAATCCACAGTTAGCGAGGACCAGAGAAATGAACATTAGAGGCGACAAGAGAGAAAATCACAGATTAAGGACAGAAAATGAAACAGTTAGAGACAAGAGAAATCAACATTAAGGGGACAAGAGACAATCAACAGTTAGAGCCACAAGAGAAATGAACAGAGGAGGGAAAGAGAAATGACAGTTAGAAGGGGCAAGAGAATCAACAGTAGAGGACAAGAGAAATGAACAGTAGAGCACAACGAAGAAATGACAGTAGAGGGACAAGAGAAATGACAGTTAGAGGGACAAGAGAAATCAACAGTAGAAGGGACAAGAAGAAATCAACCGTTTACGTAGGGGCAAGAGAAATGAACAGTAAGGGGAACAAGAGAACAACATTAGAGGGACAGAGACAATCAACAGTTGAGGGGACAAATAAATCAACAGTTAGAGGGACAAGAGAAATGAACAGTTAGAGGGGACAAGAACAATGAACATTGAGGGACAAGAGAAATGAAACATTAGAGGGACAAGAGAAATAACAGTTAGAGGACAAGAGAAATGAACAGCTTAGAGGGACAAGAGAAATCAACAGTTAGAGGGGACAAGACAAATGACAGTTAGAGGGACAAGAGAAATCAACAGTTTAGAGGGACAAGAAGAATCAACAGTTAGGGACAAAGAAATAACAGTTAGAGGGAAAGAGAAAATGAACGTTAAGGACAAGAG